>JADRCC010537238.1:0-12928 GCA_019843855.1 Hylomyscus alleni
TGATCTTTCCAAGACTTTTAACATGAAGGGATGTTGAATTTTGTCAAATGTTTTTCAGCAGCTAATGAACTGACCGTGTGGTTTTATTTACGTGGGGGGAAGGGTTGTTTATGCAGCAGATTACATTGATGGATTTCCATGTATTAAACCATCCCTGCATTGCTGAAATGAAGTCTCTTTGATCCTGGTGAATGATAAATTTAATGTGTTCTTGGATTTGGTTGGCAAGAATTTTATTGAGTATTTTTGCATTGATATTCATAAGGGGGATTGGTCTGAAGTTCTATTTCTCTGTTGGGTCCTTTTGTGGTTTTGGTATCAGCTTAACTGTGGCTTCATAAAACAAACTGGGTGCTGTTCCTTCTGTTTCTATTTTCTGGAATAGTTTGAAGAGTATTGATATTAGGTATTCTCTGAAAGTCTGATAGAATTCTGCACTAAAGCCTTCTGGTCCTGGGCTTTTTTTGGTTGGCAGACTTTTAATGACTGCTTATTTTTCTTTAGGGGTTATGGGACTGTTTAGATGGTTTATCTGATTTAACTTTGGTATTTAGTATCTGTCTAGAAAATTGTCCATTACATCCAGGTTTTCCAGTTTTGTTGAGTAGAGGCTTTTGTAGTGGTATCTTAAAGTTTTTTAATTTCCTCAGTATCTGTTTTTATATCTACCCCTTCATTTCTGATTTTGTTAATTTGGATACTGTCTCTGTGTCCTCTGGTTAGTCTGGCTAAGTGTTTATCTATCTTGTTGATTTTCTTAAAGAACCAGCTCCTAGTTTTGTTGATTCTTTGTATAGTTTCTTTTGTTTCTACTTGGTTGAGTTCAGCCGAGTTTGATTATTTCCTGCCCTCTAATCCTCTTGGGTGTATTTGCTTCTTTCTGTTCTAGAGCTTTCAGGTGTGCTGTTAAACTGATAGTGTATGCACTCTCCAGTTTCTTTTTGGAGACACTCAGAACTTTGAGTTTTCCTCTTAGTACTGCTTTCATGGTGTCCCATAAGTCTGGGTATGTTGTACCTTCATTTACATTAAATTCTAAAATGTCTTTAATTTCTTTCTTTATTTCTTCCTTGACCAAGTTATCAATGAGTAGAGCATTTTTCAGCTTCCATGTCTGAGAGGGCTTTCTGTTGTTTCAGTTCCTATTGGAGACCAGCCTTAGTCTATAGTGATCTGATAGGAGGCACCAGACTATTTCAGTCTTCTTATATCTGTTGAGGCCTGTTTTGTGATGGATAATATGGTCAGTTTTGGAGAAGGTATCATGAGGTGCTGAGAAGAAGGTACATTCTTTTGATTTAGGATGAAATGTTCTATAGGTATCTACTAAATCCGTTTGGTCCATAACTTCTGTTATTTTCACTGTGTCTCTCTTTAATTTGTGTTTCCCTAATATGTTAATGTGATTGATGAGAGTGGGATGTTGAAGCTCCCCACAATTACTGTGTGAGGTGAAATGTGTTCTTTGAGCTTTAGTAAAGTTTATTTTATGAATGTAGGTACCATTGAATTTGGAGTATAGATGTTCAAAGTTGAGAGTTCTTCTTGATATATTTTTCCTTTAATGTGTTTGAAGTATCCTTCCTTATTTTTGTTGATAACTTTTGATTGAAAGTCTTTTTTCCCCCAATATTAGAATGGCTATTCCAGCTTATTTCTTGGGACTATTAGCTTGGAAAATTGTTTTCCAGCCCTTTATCTGAGGTAGGGTTTGTCTTTGACACTGAGGTGCATTTCCTGTATGCAGCAAAATGCTGGGTCCTGTTTATGAATCCAGTCTATTAGTCTATGTCTTTTTATTGGGGAATTGAATCCATCAATGTTAAGAGATATTTAGGAATAGCGATTGTTGCTTTTTGTTATTTTTTATGTTATTTTTATATTTGTGTGATTATCTTCTTTTGGGTTTGATAAAAGAAGGTTACTTTCTTGTGTTTTCTAGGGTGCAGTTTCCTTCCATATGTTGGCATTTTCCATGTATTATCCTTTGTAGGAATGGATTTGTAGAAAGATAGTGTGTAAATTTGGTTTTGTCATGGAATATCTTGGTTTCTCCATCTATGGTAATTGAGAGTTTTGTTGAGTATACTAGCATGCTCTGGCATTTGTGTTCTCTTAGGGTCTGTATGACATCTGCCCAGGATCTTCTAGCCTTCATAGTCTCTGTTGAGAAGTTTGGTGTAATTTTCATAGGTCTGCCTTTATATGTTACCTGACCTTCTTTCCTTTACTCTTTTTAATATTCTTTCCTTGTTTTGTGCATTTGGCGTTTTGACTACTCTGTGACTAGAGGAATTTTCTCTTCTGGTTCAATATATTTGGAGTTCTGTAGGTTTCGTGTATGTTCATATGCATCTCTTTAGGTTAGAGAAGCTTTCTTCTATAATTTTGTTGAAGATATTTACTGGCCCTTTAAGTTGGGAATCTTCACTCTCTTCTATACTTATTATCCTTAGGTTTGGTCTTCTCATTGTGTCCTAGATTTCCTGGATGTTTTGTGTTAGAAGCTTTTTGGATTTTGCATTTTCTTTGTTGTGTCAATGTTTTCTATGGTACCTTCTGACCCTGAGATTTTCTCTTCTATTTCTTGTATTCTGTTGGTGATGCTTGCATCTATGACTACTGATCTCTTTCCTAGGTTTTCTATCTCCAGTGTTGTCTTCCTTTGTGATTTTTTTATTGTTTCTATTTCCATTTTTAGATCCTGGATGGTTTTGTTCAGTTTCTTCACCTATTTGGTTTGTTTTCCTGTAATTCTTTTTTTCCCTGTAATTCTTGAAGGGAATTTTATGTTTCCATTTTACGGTCTTCCACATGTTTACCTGTGTTCTCTTGTACTTCTTTAAGAGTACAAGAGTACTCTTTAAAGTCCTCTATCATCATCATGAGATATGATTTTAAATCAGAGACTTGCTTTTCTGGTGTGTTGGAGTAATCAGGGCTCTGTGTGGTAGGAGAACTGGGTTCTGATGATGCCAAGTAGCCTAGGTTTCTGTTGCTTGTGTTCTTGCCCTTGCCTTTTGCCATCTGGTTATCTCTGATGTTATCTGATCTTGCTGTCTCTGACTGGCTTGTCCTTCCTGCAAGCCTCTGTTTCAGCCCTCCTGGGAGACCAGTTCTCTCAGGGAGGAATTTAGCTATGGAGAGCTGTGGTACAGGGTCAGCTCTGGGGTACAGACAGAAACCAGAAGGATCCTCTCCACAGCTGATCTTTGGTTACTGTGTCCTGGTTGCTCTGGGAGGATTCCTCTCGGGCCAGGAATTTGAAGAGAAGTGGTGGTCTTACCTGTGCTCACAGGTATGTAGGCACACCTGGGAGACAAGCTCTTTCCTGGTGCTATTTGGGTATGGAGCCCTGTTGCAGAGGACCAGCTCCAGGCACAGACAGAAACTGTAAGGCTCCAGTCCCAAGCACCTCCTGGCTCTTGTGTCTCTGAGGGGTCCTCTGAGCAGCAGGTTCAATTTTCCATATTGAACCATGTGATATGCAAATAAGAATAATTTTATTTATTCCTTTCTTATTTTTATGATTTATTCTTTCCTCTTGTTTTATTTTTCTAGTTAAGACTTTGAGCTCTATATTGAATAAAATTGGGAAGGATTGGGCACTCTTGTCTCATTCTACAGTCTAGAAAATTTTGTCTCATATTTTTCCCTTTTAGTACAATAATAGCTGTAAGTCCTTTTCTATATGCTATTTGGACACCATCCAATGTTTTCCCATTTACTGAGATAATAGTGTGATTTTTTTCTTAAGTCTATCTATATTTATTTGCATATGTTCATCATAGAGTGCAACTAACTTGGTCATGAAGTATAAAATTCTGGATATTCTTAATGTATTTCTCGGTTCAGTTTGAAAATATTTTGGAAAGAATCTTTGCATATATATTTAACAGAGTAATTTATCTATAGTTTTCTTCACTTGTAGTATCTTAATATGGTTTGGAATATCGAATAATACTTTGTAGTAATAGTTTTATAGTGTTGTTTCTCTATTTTCTGGAAAAGCAAGATGTCTTCCTCAAAAGACAGGTATAGTTCATCATAGAATATATCTAGTCCTAAGCCTCACTTTGAGGGAAGATTGTTGATTACAGTTTCAGTAGCAATAGTTGCTCATTATACATCTATTTAAGTTGTTTGTATATTATTTTGGACCTATAGTTTATTTTTAAATTAATTCTTTCATTTTTTGAGAATATAATGTAATTACATTATTTTCTCCTTCATGCTTTTTCCTCCAGGAATATATCCATATATAAATTTGAAGATTATTTTCCAAGTATTACCTCAATAGCCCTCACCTTCTCTAACAATTATATTTAAAAGACTTCTGAAGAATATCCTATACAACAGATGGAGAATGCATTGTCTTCTCAGTGGTCCATGGACACTTATGTAAAATTATTTCTATTACAGGCAAAAATTCCATCACAATACAAATCAAACACAAAAATATTGGAAACAATTCCTTGTATTTTAGCCACCCGTAGTGGAAATGATTTTTTAAGCCAACCATATTCTCTCTCTCTCTCTCTCTCTCTCTCTCTCTCTCTCTCTCTCTCTCTCTCTCTCTCTCTCTCTCCTCTTTCTAAGTGGAAAGTTTTGGTTACTTTGGAGACTCAGTTGTGTCATGTGATATTTTTCTGAATGTCTTATGAAAAGATGTTTTTGCTGAAGCAGAGACATAGAAGGATGCTTTGCTGAGAACTGAGAACGCTGTGTGGTATTGGCACACCTTTTCATTCTTTGCTGATGATCATTACGCTTCACTGATGATACTGTATGATATTGGTTCACTTTGCCAATCTTTGCTGGTCACTGTTTGTCATGACTTCATAGAGAAAAACACACCAAAGAACTTCTGGTGGTATTCTAGTGGCTTCTTGCTGCTTCCACGGACTTGGGCCAATTGGTAGAGCATCATAATTTCTTCTGGATTGAACTGTTGCTACTGATTTATGGTGTTTGTGAATGGATCAAGCTGTCACTGCTGATTCCTGTGAACTGAACTTCTGATATCCTGACAACACAGATTGGATTTGTTCCAAATAACTATTTCTAAACAGGTCCACATTCTTCTTTGTTCTATTAACATTTTCTTTCCACTATCTCTGGTAGGTGGTGGTCTAAAAGGGAAGTTAACACATATAAGAACCCTTATTAAAAACCTAAGCCCCCCCCCACCGTGTTACTAAGAGTTTGTCAGTCTTTTTCTCTTTTGAAAGAACCAACTTTTTGCTCCCTTGAGGCTATATGTTGAATTTTCAGGCTCTATTTAATTAATTATTGGCCTAATCTATATTATTTCTTTTTATGTATTACATTTATGTTTGGGGTTGGATTCTTAGTTATATGCTTGTTTGTTTGGTGTGTGTGTTTGTGTGTGTATGTGTGTGTGTGTGTGTGTGTGTGTGTGTGTGTGTGTGTATGTGTGTGTGTGTGTGCCATTACTTATTTAAGACCTCTCTTTTTTAATGTAAGAACTCCTGAACTGCCTTAGAGGTACTGGGGAGGTTCTAGTAATATAGATAGTTCTGTGCTATCATTTTAATTTTATACTAGGATTTTTATGATTCCTCTTTGATTTCATTAATGGCCCAATGGTCATTAAAAATTTCACTATTTAGTCTCACAGTATTTGTGTGATTTCATGTGGTTTGTCTTGCTATTCTTTTCTAGTTTTACACCACTACAAGTGGATAAGATACAAGGAACTGTTTCCCTTATTGGTATTTGTTAAGATTTGTTTTGTGGCCTATAATGGGATCAGATTTAGAATAGTATCCTTGGACCACTGAGAAGATAATGTATCTTCTGTCTGTTGTATGGTATATTCTGTAGATATCTTTTAAATATAAGTGTTTTATAGGTAGCTCAAACATTTGTTTGTTGACTTAGAGGAGAATGGGATACTGAAATTTACCATTTGTCATTGCATCACAACCTATCTGATCTTTCACTATCCTTAGTGTTTGTTTCATGCAACTGGGAAATTTAACCTTCAGTAATAAAGATTTACATTGTTATGCTTTTCCTCATGAATTGTTACCTTTATTAATATGTAGCGGGCTTCCTTGTTGCTTATGAGCAGCTTTGGTTGATGTCTAATTTATCAGATAGCAGAATAGTTCTGCCTCCCTGATTATGTTCCTTTTTTAGCAAGTTTGGAGTTTTTTGACCCATAAGTACTAGGTATTTGTGCAATGAAGTATATTTCTAGGAGACAACAGAGTTGGTTTTCATCAATCTAAATCTTAAATTAGTTAATTCAGTTGAGGTTGGTTTTGCAAGGAGTTTTCTCTTTTGGGGGGACCTTTATCTGTTTTTGGTTGGTTAGATTATTTGTAGTTCTTTGTTTATTCCCATTAACTTTGGTGGTTTATTATGTTGGATGTCTTCTTAGTTATCTTCAATTTATCTATTCATTTAATGATTTGTATTTTTTTCTGGTATGCTTGATGAGACTATTTCATTTTCCTGTGTGTATTGTAAAAGTGTTTTCTATAATGTTACCTTGAATGGCATGAATATCCTTAATTTGTGCTTATTTGATATCTTCTTGTTTCTTCATTACTTTTAGGAGATAACTGTGGCAAGGATAGCTATCTTGGTTGACAGTTATTACTCTCAAAGGCTTAAATAAATCATTCCTTACTTTCCTGATGTTTAAGTTTGCTGATAAAAGATCTGATTCTATATTTATATTTTTGTCTTTGCATGTAATTTGTTTTTCATTACAGCTTTAAGACTGTTTGCTTTGTACTTTCAATATCTCTATTACAATAGATTATGGAGGAATTTTTCCCTATTAACATTAATTTGGCCTTTCAAATGTGTCATGTATTTAAATGTTCATTTCTTTTTCTAGGCTTAAGAAATTTCCTGGTATGGTTTATTTAAATAGTCTGAGTTTAGCCTTTATCACAATTCTACCTCCAAGTCCCCAGTTAGTTAGAGGTTTGGTCTTTTGAACATATCTCAGAGTTCCTGAGCATTGTGGTTATGTTGATTGTTTTTATTTACATTTGCCTGTAAGCCTCCCTGCTTTTATTTTGTCCTCTATTCCTAAAATTCATTCTTCTGCTTGATCCTGCTCATTGATATTCCTTTCAACTCTCTTTTAAGAGTTGCCTTATTGTTTCTTTCATTTCCAGAATTTATGCTTTTTCAGAGCCTCAATTTCCTTGCTGAAGTTTCCCTTCATGTCTTTTTAATATCCCCTCCAACTTACTGACCTTTATTTTCATGTTGGTGACTCTTCTGCCTAGGTCCTTAATTGATTCCTTTCCCTCATTCACCTACTCGTTTTAGGGCTCTAAATGGTTATTGGTGTTTTGGTTGGTTGGTTGGTTGGTTGGTTGGTTGGTTTTGTCTTTGTTTTTTTTTTTAAGACTTTGAAATCTTCTACAACCATCTCAGTTAACTCATGATCTTTGGCCTCCAGAGTTTAGGAGTCGTGGTTATGCAGCTGTTGTAGCAGTAGGTTTGTTGACTCTTGTTTGTACTCTGTGCATCCGTTGGGATGGAGGTGTCCTGCAGATTTTATTCCATTCCCCACGTTTCCACTAATTTTTTTCTTTTGTTTTATTTTACATGCATTGTCCTGGTTAGATGACCTCACCTAACTGCTGTTCCTTGCTGCTCTTCATAAGGGAAGCTGATTACAGTGATAGATATAATGATCTGACAGTAATCTCAAGTGTCAACTGGCTGCAGAAGACACTTGTGTGCTTCATGAACTCCCTTGACAGGGTTCACGGAAAAAAAGGTACTAGAATGTAAGTTAGAAAAAATTGAGTTTATAGCAGCTCAGAGCTAAGGGTATTGTTTTAATTAAAGTTTCTATTGCCAGGATGAAACACGATGACCAAAAAGCAAGTTGGAGAAGGAAAGGGTTTATTTGGCTTACACTTACATATTGCTATTCATTATTGAAGGAAGTTAGGAAAGGTCATGGAGGAGCAGGAACCTGGACACAGGAGCCAATGCATAGGCCATGGAGGGATGCTGTTTACTGGCTTGCTCCTTAAACCTTGATCAGCCTGCATTTTTATAGAACCAAAGACCACCAGCCCAAAGATGTCACCATTGACAATGGGCATGGACTTCTCTCATCAGTCACCAATTAAGAAAAGGTCTTTTGGCTGGACATTATGAAGGTATTTTTTAATTGAGTTTCCCCTATTTCAGCTAATTCTAGCTTGTATCGAGT
The DNA here is from genome assembly GCA_019843855.1 of Hylomyscus alleni. NCBI lineage: Eukaryota > Metazoa > Chordata > Mammalia > Rodentia > Muridae > Hylomyscus > Hylomyscus alleni. Next base: position 8,219 of record JADRCC010537238.1, read on the forward strand.
TGATAAAACTAGCCAACACAGGTATCAATATTCAAGCAGTTAAATTAGGAGCAAATACAAAAGGGTAAAAGAGTATGAAACAATAAAAGAATATGAATTCAGAATATGAGAAGTACTTCAGAAAATGCTGTAAAATAGAGAGGAAAGTCAGAAAAGCATATTTTGCCAAGAAACAAATTAAAATAACCAAAGCATAAAAACATAATAAAATGCTTAAATATAATTAAGAGGAAGAAAAATAAACAATAAGATGAATCCATATTATGGCCTGAGGTAGCCTTAGTCTGCAGTTGCAAATACAGTTCTTTCTCTCCATGGACTATCTTTTATATCAGTCTGTCCTGTCAACTGGGATTAAGGTAGGAGCTGATGCTGTTAGTAACTCAAGCAAGTAAGCCAGTGTGTCCTTGCAAGTGAAAAGTATTTCACTTAGCTGAGCCTAGTCTTTTTACTATCATTACCCAGTCTGTGGCCTTGCCTGTAAATGACAACCTTGGTTGAGGAGACCGTGCTTTTCTCACAGTGCTTTCCTTGGTTAAGGCTCTAACGGAGTATGGAAGACCCACCCATTTGTGTTTATCTTTGTTGCACCTGTCAGGACACAGCACACTTCCTGCAATCCATGCAGAGAATGGGGAGGGTGAGAGTGAGAATGTATCACCTTCCAGCTTTCACATCCATTTCTACTTCTGTCCTCACAGACAGCTGCTATGTTTAGCACTATCTAGTCACATATCAGAGCTGGTATTTGGGTTTATGAGACTGCACCATCTCTACCCATTTTTCACAAACACAGAGCCAAATAATATACTTTCCTGACACTTACAGCTGAGCCCAGCATGGCATGAGCAGTGGGTTGCAACTAGGATACTGGCTTGATGGATTCTTTCCAGAGACAACTCCTCCTGAACGTCTTTCTGACTTGTCATTTTGTTCTTTCTCTAGTGGGAGTAGCATCTATTCCTTTTTATCTTAATTATAAAATCTGATCTCAGATGTCATGTCTAACCTGCCGTCTTACCCAGAACTCCCAACACTCTCTACTAATTTAGCTTTACCCTGTGAAAACAGTACTTGAAGAAACTAGAAATAATCATCCAAGGATAGAAAGGCAAAAAAAATTAAAATGTATTCTTCTTAACTTCAAAACTACATCCAAAGGCTAGAGTCACAAACAGAATAATTACTCTTGCACAGACATGTTCAATAAGTCATTTTCAAGTAGAATAAGCCAATAAATAGCCTAAATGAGAAAGAATTGAAGCATAATTCAGAAGAGCATGGTGTATGCAGAATATTTTTCCATCTCTGATTTCCCTTTGCTTTCCTTCTCCACCATATTCCCTCTAAGTAAAGTTTTATGATCCTTCATAAATAAAAATGTAAATTGTCAAAACAAATATCCCTACCTTCTCATCAAACTAAATGTTTGCTACATTCATAGTCCATCTTACTTTACATCCCATTTGAAAGTAAAAAATATCTAAAGCCAAAATGTTCCACTCTAGCCTAACAATATTTCCTTTTCCTTCACAAGACACTCTATGACAAACTTCTGCATTATTATGCTAATTCTAGTTTCTATAAAGGACAAGCAAAGAAATTTTACTCTGTCTAAAACCACATCTATTAATGCCACAAATATCTTCTCTTCACAATTAAGCTTTCAACACATACATGAGGGCTTCTGCATCTTACCAGTGATTGAAAATAATCTTAGCACTGGTAGCAATGATTTTATTGTGGCTACAGCAAGTGAGTAGCTTCTGCTTCTCACTGCCTTGGATTTCCAATCATTCTATAGATGAGGGACTGGGAATTGCAGCTATCTGTGTCTGAGCAAACCACAAGTCAACCACATCCATCCTGCTTTAACAAGGCTGGTCTCGTCCATTGTATGGCATAGGAGTTTTCCCTTCTATCATTGTGTCTCTCACAACACTCCATTTGTTTGCCTTGATTTGTTGGTTTCTCAGGCATTCACTTCATCCTTCTTTCCTATCACCTTCTATCCCAGGTAAAAGAGGTCCCATTCTCTATCCTAGGTCTTCATCTTTTCCTGTGTCCTCTCCCAATGGAGAATTTCTGTTATTTCTTTGGCTTAACTAGCACCTATCCACTAAAAGTTAACAAATACATAGCAGCAACTTGAACTTCTCTATCCTGGGTCTTCATCTCCTCCTCTGTTCTCTTCCAATGGAGAATTTCTGTTATTTTTTTAGCTTAATTAGCACACAAGCACTATCAATTTACAAATACATAGCAGTAACTCAGACTTCTCTCCCATGATACATATTTAGCAGTCTGGACATACAGCATCTCCAAGTGGAGGGTTTACTAGTTTTTCAAAGTACAAAACAACTCTCTCCCACCCACTCTCTTTGCACAGGCTGATATATGCATAAATGAATGTGTGCATGAGTGTGCTCACACATGCAAGCATATGACAAACACAAATACATACATGCGCAAATATCCATACACACATATACAAACATGCACATGCATGAACACACACATATAAGTTTCTGAGTGTTTTCTTCTAAAATCAAAATAGTTTTAGAATATTCTTAGAAATCTGAACCATCCAATTCTCCCTCTCATGAGGAAAAATTAGAGGAAAACAGAGACATGGGTGGTAGGAACTGCTGCAATTTTCTAACGTTCTGTTATAAATATCTATACCCTCAGAATGAGCCACACTCTCACAGTAGTATACGCTAAGACATATACCACATACAGAGAAAGGTAAAAGGAGAGGGATGAAGAGAGTGTTGCGAGAGACATGAAGAGACTGAGACTGAGATGGAGACAGTGAAAGAGACACACAGAACAGAAAGAGATAAGAAAAAGTCAGAGAGACAGAGACAAAATTAGTAAAGAGGGACCAACAGTAAGGAAAGACCCCACTATCTTGAAGTATCTTCCAGTAACATGAATGCATTTTTGGACCATGAGCCGAATGAGCTCCGACCTTCATTGAAAAGAGAAGTAAGGGAAATACTGCTTTCTAGAAACAAACTCAATATTTCTCTCTACTGCTCCTTAGTTCTGAGGAACACTATGGGCAGACAGATTTTAAGCATATTATTGTCTAATTTCACAGTGAGAGCAAAATTACCTAAGTCTTACGTCACCATACAGAAGAGGTAAAATGTATCCTCCCCTTCATCTCTTGCATCTTGGCCAGATTTATGTGTGAGAAACATATCAAGGGCCACCGTAGGAAATAAAAGTTGAATAAGAAGGAATATTTCAGAGTGAGTAAATAATGGACAAAGAGAGCTTGAGGTCACGAACCAGAAGGTCTACTGTTATGTGTGCACATATTTTGAGGATGGGGTCTTATTAGCATCAGGGCCTCCGAAGCCTGTGATGTCGTGTAGGTAGGCCTCACAGACCTGTTGCTAAGGCAACAGCCGCCACATTCCCAGAATACATTGGGCTCACCTCCCACCTTTACCTGCGGCCACTATGTCAGAACCCATATATACGGGGAACACTCCTCCCTAGATCCTCCTCCTTCTCCCCTTCTCTTTCTGCTACTACCCCCACCCCCAGTTAATCCTCTTACACATGGAACTGTTTGGGCCTAGTGTGTGGTGTGTCCTGACACGAGCCGCCATTCTAACACATCAGGTCTAAACTTTTTTTATGCTCTAAAGCAACCTCTGGGTTCACTTCCCAAATAAATAGAGCTATACAAAGCTGTATAATCAATACACATTCACACTCCTGTGGACATTAACAACATGCAACTACTGCCCACTTCAGACAGAAGTTCCTCCTTTGTTGGTATATGTCCATGCAAATCAAATGTCTTCAGTTCTCTAGCTCTCTGTTGCTCTCCTGCTCTCAGTATCTCTACCCCCTGTACCAGTTTTCTCCAGTCTACAGATTCTTATGGAAACACATTATATACTCACAGATTAGGGAAAGATTTTGTACTGAGTTTCTGATACAGGTTGTAATAATATCTGTAGACTATTTGATCATTAAGGCTAGAGAACCATACTCTTGCCTCTTTCTTTGACACCTGTAACATTCAGAATATAACAGCTCAACCATCTAATCTGTGAAAAATGACCACACATGTGCTGTTTGGAGGAAGATTCACTTCAGACTGGGTTCATTTAGGTACATATATGATGCTCATTAGAACACTAGAGGAAAAGGGTAAGAACTGTTGTGTCAATTGTACTAACAATATACCATATCTACAGTATCCTTTATAAACCACACAGCATTTTCACATCAACTATATAATTTATTTTCCGAAGCTCTATTCTGTTCACTGACTTGCCTCGTGTGGACCAGGTGAAGGTGACAAACTTGGATTCAGCCCAATGCTTCCTGGTTACAGTCCTCACTATTCTGCCCTTCTGCCCTGTCTACATATGCAAATGTGAATTCAACCAAATCTACTTCATCATTTTGAAATATAGAAAACCATTCCCTTTGTCTCACCTCTTCAGTTTTCCCTAATTGTTCCATTAGCAAGCAATCTACTTGGAAGTCTTTTCCAGCCTGTCAAAGCTTGTTATACTCCTTAGTATTCATATAACACTAGGATTTGCCTGTAAAACCGAGCAATCTCTATTTAGTGTACTTACTCATGTTGGGTTGGAGAGGAAAAGAGTATGTGTCAAAGTGTCAACAGCACTAGATGTCTCTTAGGTCACAGCTATTTAAACCCTCAAATCTATTAAT
>JADRCC010537261.1:0-13413 GCA_019843855.1 Hylomyscus alleni
TTCCCAAGGACTAAACCAGCAACCAAAGAGTACACATGGAGGGACCTATGGCTCCAGCTGCATATCTTCCAGAAGATGGCCTTGTTGGACATCAATGGGAGGAGAGGCCCTTGGTCCTGTAAAGGCTCAATATACTAGTGTAGGGGAATGTCAGGGCATAAAGTTAGGAGTGGGTAGTTTGTGGAGGAGCACCCTCATAGAAGCAGTGGGAGAGAGGATGAGATAGGGGTTTTATGGAGGGGAAACTGGAAAAGGGGATAAAATTTGAAATGTAAATAAATAAGATATCCAATTAAAAAGAGAGTATAGTAGAGCTAGATCCCCATTTGGGCCCGTCACAGGACCTCCTTCTCTCAGGCTCTTCTCTATTTTTGTCTCTACAGTTACTTTAGACAGGAGCAATTATGGGTCAGAGTTTTTGACTGTGGAATGGCAACCCAGTCCCCCCATGTTATATCCTGTCCCTCCACTAGAGGTGGACTCTACAAATTCCCCCTCCCTACTGTAGAGCACTTCATCCAAGTTCCCTCCCTTTGAGTCCTGAAAGTTTCTCATCTACCAGGTCTCTGGTACATTCTGGAGGTTTCTCCTACCTCCTACCTCTGGAGTTTGCCTGTTTCAGTTCTTTCTATTGGCCCTCAGGGCTTTAGTCCTGTTCCACCACCATACATGATCATGTTTCCCCCTTCCCCTCCCTTTCTCCTCTTTCACTCAAGTCTCTCCCTACCTCTGTCCCCCATGATTGCTTTCTTCCTCCTCCCAATTGGGACTGAGGGAGCCTTATTGGCCCCTTCAGCTTGGAAACCTTCTTGAATTCTGTGGATCATATCCTGGGTATTCTGTAAATTTTGGCTAATATCTACTTATTAGTGAGTATATACCATACATGTCCTTTTGGGTCTGAATTACTTCACTCAGGATGATATTTTCTAGTTCCATCTATTTACCTGCAAAACTCATGATGTCCTCATTCCTAATAGTTGAGTAGCATTCTATTGTGTAAATGAACCACATTTTCTGTATCCATTCTTCCCTTGTGGGACATCTGGGTTGTTTCCAACTTCTGGCTATCACAAATAAAGCCACTATGAACAAAGTGGAACATGTGTCCCTGTAGCATTGTGGAGCATCTTTTGGGTATATGGGAGGCCCCTGGGCCTGATACTGTTATTGATGCTGTGGTGTGCTTGCAGACAGGAGCCTAGCATGGCTGCTCTCTGAGAGGACCAACAAGCAACTGAAAGAGTCAGATGCAGATACTAGCACCCAACCAATGGACAGAAGCTGAAGATCCCTTTGGTTGAGTTGGGGATAAGCTGGAAGAAGTTGAAGAGGAGGGCGTCCCTGTGGGAAGATCCACAGTCTCAACTGACCTGGATTCCTGAGATCTCTCATACATGGAGTCACCAACCAGGCTGCATACACTAGCTAATGTGAGGCCTAGACACATATATACTAGAGGACTGCCTGGTGTGACCTCAGAGAGAGAAGATGCACCTAACCCTTGAGAGATTTGATGCTCCAGGGAGTAGGGAGGTTTGGTAGGGGTCGGGTTAGGGGGGACATCCTAATAGACACCTTGGGGGGGGAGTATGGGTCAGGGAGGGGTGGAGGGCAGACCAGGAGGGGGATGAAGAATGGACTGTAAGAAGGGATAAAAGAATAAAAAACAAATAAACAAACAAATAAACAAAACCCAAAACCAACCAACCAACAAACAAATAAAACAGAGTGTAGTAGATGCTAGGGGCCTCTGCCTTGAACTTTGAAAGCAAAGATGTATGAATAAAAGTGTATATTGTGTGACATACTGTGACACACTAAAGGTTGCAAGGGTGGAGTGCCAGTAAAAAAGGGAGAGGAAGATGAGTGGAATTGGGGAGCATGTTGTGAAATTCACAAAGAATCAATAAAAATTAAATCAAAAATTAATATTAAGTTTAGGTAAATACTTTTTATAAAATATTTTAAATAAAAGAAATAATGCTTAATTGTTTTGCTTAGCCAATTAAATAGGAGTCAGGACCATAAGCTTTTGTGTGAATTCTTTTGAAAGACCTCCGTAGGGAGACCCCCACTCGAGTCTCAGGAGAACATGCACCCAAGGAAACAGGAGAGACCATCTTGATGCAAACACACGAGGCAGTTTAATACCAGAGCTCTGGGCTGACACGTATCTCACGCAAGAGACAGAGGAATTGACCCAAGGCTCAGGAGTTAGGGGTTTATATAGGAAAAAGTTCTGGGGAAACAGGGGAGTCAGCGTGGCTATACATAATTGGCTAGTTTAAACATCAGCTCCAGTACTTGCAGATCAGAGCACAGGAGAATTCCTAAGGGTGGTGCTACTCTGAGTCAACAGAGCATCTGATTAACCTCAAACCATATCAAAGAGGACCAGATGGCCCATTACTCAGTTGGGCCTATCCGAATATGTCCTTGCATGCCTTCTCTATCTTTATGACCTATATCTTTATGGTCTGCTAGTTATGTCTAACAGCTTGCTTTTGTTCAGGCCTGTCCAGACATGCCTGGGCTTGCCCTGCTATGTTCTTCTCAGGCTTGTAGCCCTCTGATTAGCCAGCACAGGCTTAATTTTCTTTCACGTTCAGCCTGTTCTTTGTGTTTACATGTAACTGGTCACTAGATGAGTGTTGATTGTAAGATTCAATCATGAAGCAATTTCACACAGCTCTTGTTTCCATTTAACTGATATTCTGGTTGTTTTTCTCTTCCCAGATGGATGAAATTTTGACATTTCTATCTACTCTTGCTTGAAAAGGTGTCATATGATTATTGAGCAGCTAAATATTGCCTTCATTTGATACTTAAATTTTCCACTGTGATGAGACCATTACAGTCTTATGTAATAGGTAGAACACTCAAGATTTATTTATTCTTAAAAGTGAGTCCCACTCTATTTTAGATTAGCTACATAAAAGTTCTCAGAGTTGGGAAGCTGTGGGAAGCTGTGGTTAGTGTTTGTGTTTGCCTGCCTTGAGTTTTTAGGGAGTGGTCTGCAGTTTATTATCCTAATCTGGGGCCTTCAGGGAGAAAGGGGTTGGTAGAGATGGAAATGTAATGGGTATGGTGACTTCTGTCTTAACAGATAAAACATCAGAAGTCAGAACCAAAGAGAGGTTTATCAGATTTTTAATGAAAGCAATATTTCAAAAGAGATACAATTTTCCATGGTAAGATACAGAGACTATCCAATGTATCCCAATAGCTTTGGGTATGATTGAAGGAATACAGTCACTGTCAAACTGCAACCCTGTGCGAGTGAGTCAAAGGATGCTTGAGTCAGTTCATCAGTCTTCTTGGGTCTCTTGCTTTTTCTTTCTGACATGCCTAGCTGTGCCAGGTTCCCTATTCTAGATGACTTTTTTCCACTGGTCCAACAGAATCACTTAGGATCCTTGGTCCTAAACAATGCTTGGACACCTACCACCATGCAGGGATTATTTGCCACCAGCAGTTCTTGAGATCTGGAGGTCTACTTGTCTCCTTTACTTTAAAATCCATCAGCTTATCACAAAGTTTACTCCACATGTGAATCCTCTCAGGTAAGCTGCTTTGGAGTCCTCTGAACTCAAAGGACACAGGTAATCACTGTCTCACCCTGCTTTGTCCTGGTCTCTCTTGAATGTCTCTTATAGTTGAATACTTTGAACATCCTTAATTTGAATGTTATGCTTAGAATACAGAAATTTGAATTTAGAGAGATCTAGTATTTCAGAGGTGGAGTGCCTTAGTTGCTCTGAAAACATCCCTTGACAAAGCGGCTCAGAGAAGAAAGGTTTACTTCAGCTCATAGACCATGAGTATAGTCCATCATGGCAGGGAAGTCCAGGCCACAGAGACTGAAGAAGCTGATTATGCCCCACCCACAATCAGAAAAGAGGTAGTGGTAATGGCTGTGCTTAGCTAGATTTCTTTTTATTACAACCTATCACCCAGCACCAGATTGATACTGCTCACCTTTATGGTGAATCTTGTCACTTCAATTATCTTAGTCAACATAATTCCTCACAGGCTTGCCCAGAGAATAATTAACCTCTCATAAGTGGGCCCTGGGGCTTATGATGCCAGGGTCTCCTCAAGTTAACAATTAACACTAACCTAATGTGGAACTTTGTGGCCTTTTCAATTGTGAGTTAGGCTTCACCAATGTTTAATTTCTGTGAAAGGACCAAGCTTTAAGAAGTGATTGATTAAAGAGGTACATTTATACCTTTGTCAGGCCAACAATGTTTTATTGATTACAACATCTTTTTAATTCCAGTGCATTCTTTGAGATGCAACAACACAAATTGTGTTTTGGACTTCAAGATGTAGGTCAAAAGCCTGGATTGATGTGCTTTCTGCTTCCTTTATTTACACCCATGTTCTCAGAAACATGAAAATGATGATGGATCTTGACTGTCACCTTGATGAGATTTAAAATTCACCATGAAAACAGACTTCTGGGCATGTTTATGAGGACTCTTCTAGAATAGGTTAATGGAGGTTGAAAGATCCTTCTGAAATGCAGGCAGAAAAGTCCTTGGGATAAATCTCAGACTGAATATAAGGGAGAACGCATGCTTGAGACATCTGCTTCTCTAGGCTTTCTGATTCCAGATGCAACGAGCAGCTGTTGAAGTTTGGTCTTTTATCATTTATTGTTAAGATAAGTAATGGCCTCCAAGATTTGGAGCCTGCATAGGACCTTGTTGCCCAACTTCGATACACTTCACACTGTACTCCTCAACTATAGAACAGAAGAAACCCTTTTTCCATAAGTTGCTTTCGTTAAATATTATATTCCAGCAACTTCTAAAGTAACTAAGAAAAAACTGCTGTTGAGAAATAGCCATAATAAACATTATCAATATGGTTCTAAGGTTTTAGAAATTGGTTGATAAGAAGAATGTAGAAGGGTCTGTAATTTTGGGCTTCAGAAATAAGCAGAGCTTAATAAGCCAATCGAGAGTCTTGAGGACCAAAAGTCTATGAGAATCAAAATGTAGTGACCAAGCTTTACAGAAAGTAGTAAGGAGTCTCTAAAGAACTTCCAGTTTAACAGAGATTTATATATTGGTTTTGCAGAGAATGCATTTTGTTTTATAAACTTGAGTGTAGCTAGACATAAGCATCAGTAGAAGATATTCCAAGATGAAGAATGAGACACAAATATGAACGTGTATAAATATAGCCTTATGTGACAAAGGTCCAAAAAGTACATCCGGGAGAAAAGAATAGCATCATCAACAAGTGGTGTTGGAAAATCTGAATGTACACATGTAGAATGAACAATTTAGTCTGGTGTTTATCACATCACACAAAAATCAACTCTACATAAGCAGACCTCAATGTGAAACCCAAAACTGATAGACAAACAAAATATTCTTATTATTTCATAACTATTTTTGTGCTTAGTATCTTAACAAAACTTGAATGATCCTATTTTATCCTGACAACTGCTACCTTACTCCACTCATGTATGAATTGCACACACTAGACACCTGTTCTGTACACTATGTCTTAGGCCCTTTTGTATTTTATTTTTAAATGATATCTGATAATTCAATCATTTGGATAACTTTTAGTTTGTTTCTATTCATTGACTTTTTCCACATGGATTTTTTTGAGGTTTCAAAGCAAGTCAGATAATGATTATTGGGTATTTCTCATTTAAAAAGTTTGCATTTTTAAATTTCCACATTTTCTTGTCATTTTTGAGAGCTGGGTGGCAAGGAGGTATTCACTACGTATATGTGAAATAAAATTGTAAAATAAATTGTAAAATTGTAAAATTGTAAAATTGTAAAATAAAATTACAAAATTTTATTACAAGCATCTTTTGGTGTTTACAAAATGCCGAAGTTTGTCTTTTTTTAAAGGCATGATTCTTCTGAACTACCTCGTGAAGCCTCCAAGTTATTTTGTAAGGTTTCTCCACTTCGTCTCATCAAAAGTTTACTGTGGGCCCATGCAGGTTGATGGACAATCGTTCATCTGTTCATTATGACCTTGTATATACTCCTCATTACCCAAGACTCATAATTTTCAGCTAGTTACATTCCTTTTCTCTACTGTGCTTTCTGACACTTCAGACCAGTGAAACATTTCCCCCTTGAGTTTCTGTCTTTCTTTTGACAAAGACTAGTGATGAGCAGCCCCAAGGACTACAGGGAGAGTCTTTGAGCTTACCTTTATTGCTGCATCTTCATTCAGGCATCACAAGCCAGCACATAAAATCAGAACAGATTTCGAACAGAAGCTGTGCTTCAACAGAGCTGTTTAGGTTTTGCTTTGGGTGTTTTCTGGTTTGGTTTGCTAGTTCCATGTGGCAGGAAGGCAAATTTGGTGCTATATACTGTATCACAAGTTATCATGATTGGATTTTCGACGTTCTATAAAAGGCATATGAAATGCAGGCTTAGTCCTCAACCACTGATGTTCTTCAAAAGGTAAACCTTCAGAAGGAGGAGCTGAAAGATAGGAAATCACATCTCTCAGGGCATGGCTTTGGAGACAAATGTGACTGGTTGCTTCCTCTTTCACTTTACTTTCTAGCTACCATGAAGTAGAGTTTCTGTGTCCTTTAGGCCCAACGTTTAGGCCCAAAGCAAGCAAAGCTTCCTACTGTGAAATAAAACCTGGATCCAAAGTAAACCCCTTCTCATTGTAACTTGATTTCTCACAAGTATATTTGTCATGAAAAAGGTTGTACAAGATTGAGACTATAAACTAATAGTCACAACAACTTAAATTTACTAAGTTAGTAATTATAAACAACTCAGGCATAGTCCTAAGTCCAATAAAACATTTGCGGAATCATTATGTAAAGCAAGGTAGTAGGGAAAGATTCTAAGCTTAGAAATGCTGCTAAAATGAAGGGAAAACAGAGATGGCAAAGAGAATGAAAATCAGATTGAGAGAGAGAGAGACAGAGACAGAGACACAGAGAGAGAGAGAGAGACAGAGAGAGACAGAGACAGACATAGGTAAATGTGTTGAAATTTGGGATGCTTTATCTATGTTTTTTGGTTTCTGTTGTTTTAAATATGTATCCTAATTATAGCCAATATCCCTCTCAATAAAGACCAGAAATAACAACAGCTCCAGTCAATGGCTCACTAGAAAGAGTGTTGGCTCCATTTCTTGCTGTTGACTGTCCTTGTGGTACTCTTTAGAGTCTAAGAGGGTAGGACATGTATATGTGGCATTGATGTTACTTCAAAGAAAGGGAATTTGAACTTGTTGAAAGTTGCTAATTGATGGAAAAGACAGGGCTTCTGGAGGCCATAGTGACTTTTGTGGGACACAATGGAACATGAATTTAGTTGATATAAAACAGCAGCATTCATAAGTATGATTAAATTAGAAGCCATCTATCTGCTTTAGAACTTTTTCAGTGCTGACTATGGATGGGTCTCTATTCTAATCATGCTATGCATGATAATTCATTTTTTCCAACAACTATTTCAGAAAGTAACTATTATTATTCTTTCTCATCTTATATAAAGTAAGTGAACACAGAAAGAAGTTAATTTTCTAAACTTACATAGAAGTGTGGATTCACCCATCCATCTATTCATTTTTGTTTTTGACACACTGTCTTATGTACTGCTTTCTGGTCTCAAGTTGGCATTGTAGCCTTAGATAACCATGGACTCCTCTTTCACCCACTGAGTGTTGGCATTACAGATATGCATCACAGTGCCACATTTACACAGAAAACTCATGATTTATGTACTGACTTCCAGGCCTGATGGCAACACCCCTATTTTACACAATCGGAGATTTCAAGAAAATCTATAGAAGAGAAAATATATTATTTTCCAGTTTCAACAATAAATCATTTTCACTGCAGAAGCAGAAAACTGTCCAATTTCATGGAATATTATAGCTAAATTAGGATACAATTTTAAAACAAGCAAACAGAAAATACTCATACAAAAAATAACCAGCCAAGACTCTAAAAGTTTAAGCCACATAAGGAAGTAAATGAACAGGTACGAATTCTTTTCTAACTTCAAGTTCATTAGATACAATAACATAATGATGGTGGAAACAATGATTACAAAAGTAAAATAGCTAAAACACTTAGAGCAAAGACTGGCATAGAGTGGGAGCTATAAATCAAATTTTAATGCAGTAAAGATTAATAATTGAAAACTTACAAGTTAGAGTAAAATTTGATAAAGATCTTATATTACAATTTTATATTATTTTTTGTCATTCAACAAGTGAGTAGTTAGGTACTAGAGGTTGAGGTCTGATTTGCTTAAAAGTCAGCTTTAAAGTGAGAGAGGTAATGCTCAAAGACTCAAAAAGCTCTCTGTTTCTCAACATTTTGCTAAGACTATGAAGTTCTTCCTACTTCACCTATTCAGGTTGGAAACATAAATTAAATATAAACGTAAATCACAATTGCTTTAAGAATATCTGTGCTATAATTTTGGGGGAACACTTATAAGCATTTTTTCAGGCAAGATGTTCTACAAAGTCCATGCCTTTTGACAGCTTAGATCACCCATGTAGTAGCCTGAGGAGAGTTACCATCGACCTGCTGACAGGTGGGGAAGGTGGTATTTAAACCAATTTGGAGCTCTGCTCGAGGTCACAGACTGATAAGAGGTGAGGACAGCATCAACCAAGTTATTTGACTTCAGGCACCCAGTGATTCCACAGGATTTCTATGATGGACAATGCTAAACTAATGGCAGGCATGCTGAGTCCTTCCTAGGCATGATAGAACTAGCTTAAGGTTCCCTACGAAGCAGATCGGCAGATCTCTAGGGAGACTTGGCTATGTTTAGTTCATCTGAAAGCATCAGAAGTTAGGAATCAGTCCCAGTTGAATCCTGCAAGAACTAGTTCAACATCAAAGCCTAAGTCACAGCTGTATCACTTTCTTAGAGGCAACTCTACTGACCAGCAATGGCAGGTAATAGAGGTACTGTCCATTGCCAAGTTAGAAAAACAGGGAAGGGTCCTCCTAGCTCTGGAGACTTATGCAGCATGGCAGATGCTTTGTTCAACCTTGCTAGTGATACACACCCAGCAACTGTATGAGATCCCAAGACCAGTGAATCTTAAAAGAAAGGGGTGATGGTTAAAGAGGTATAAACATCCACAATGCATGACAGTTTTAAAACAATATTGATTCCATAAAAATATGTGAGGCTGAAAAATGAAATAGAATAGAGAAAAAAAAGCCCACTTATTCAGATAAAGATGGGACTGGAATCACATTCACATTTATCCCTTTAAATTTTACTCATGAATGTTCATATTTAAAAGATAAATTAAAGAAAATATGGTGGACTATAATTTATATAAATACTTAATATGTTAGGAAGAATGTTTTGGTATTTGTTTTTGCCCTCGGAAAATGTTTCCGTCTAATAGAATGTGTTTTGATAAATGAGGTAATATGCTTTGTGACTTGGACTTCGGTGAAGAAGTCACCATCAATCTCTGGGAATGTTTTGCTAAATTACGTTTGCTTGGCATTCATTTTGAACAGCTGTGATCTCCTTAGACAAGTATAGTCAGTTACAGGAGAAGAAAACAGACCTCCAACATCCACAATTTTAGGATGGGTGCATTCTATCGTACCAAAGGACTTCAATTCCTTAGAGGGCAAGAAAGGTGCAATACCATGCTTTCTCCACTCAAACTTTATTTGTTCCTTCTGGTGAAATGATACACCCATCTGTGTCCTTGTCAATTGGAGAAAAAAATAACTCTTCTATTCCAGTGCCTACTAACACCACAGAGGAGCATATTAGCCATGAAGACCAGGGTGGGAGAGACATTTCACCTTTCTGCTTAGCTCTCTGTAGAGGTTCTCACCCACATGCTTAATCAACTCTAGATATGCACTTTTAGCTCTTATAGAAAGTATGAAGGTCCTTATACGGTTTCATAATCAAAGCACACAGCTCCCAGCAATTACTGGTTTCATTACCTGAGCTAGCAAAATCATTTTCAGGCACTTGGAATTTCTTCCCACTTTTACATTGGTCGTCGATGTGTTCAAAATAACACATTGTAAGAAAATAAACATGAAACAAATCCTTGACTCCTTGATTTCTCTGAAAATATTTTTAGACTGATTATAATTTTGATATTTTTAATGTATGTTGTTTTCTCCTGTTATTAGTACTTCGATAATTTTGTACTGTGTAGCTTGATCATTAGTAATTCTTCCTTCCACTCCTCCTAGATACACGGCACCTATTCTACCTACATAACTTTGTGTCCACTTTTTCAAAATAAAAAAAATCAAATTAAGTTTCTGCTGTTCATTTACTCCTGATTATGTAGCCATGCCTGGATTGCCTGGAGCCTGGTCAACAGGAAGGACCACAACCTTAAAGAAAACTGACTCTCTCTTTCTCAGTGGCTATCAATTGTCAATAGAACCTCAGCCAGAGGTGAGATTCCTTACCCACCACACCCCCCTTTTCCAATTTGTCTGGCTTGAGATTTTCAGGTCTTCTGCATGCTGTCACAATCATTGTGAGTTCAAATATGCAGCTGGAAATTTACTAAAGTCAATAGCTCTAGACAAAAGCAAATAGGATGAATTTCCCTTGGACAGAATGTACCAGATTTGTGCTTGCTTGTTTATGGTTCTTTTCCTTCAGCCTGACTTGGAGCTCTACAAGCCATAATTGGGTATGGCTCTCAGCCTTCCTGTGTAAAATGCAAAGTGATTTTTTCATGAAACACAATAAACTTTGCATCTGTACCATCACTATACATTAAAGAGATTCATAAATGTTTCCTAAGCAAAATATTTCATGCTTTCATATATTTTATTTCTAGTACCTAAGGTTTGATATGAAGGTATTTTGGGAACACCTTGTTCTGTGGTCAATGTTCAATAATTAGCATTATATCTGAATGTGCACACTATATAAGAGATGAAGTCATGTTCTAGGGTCATTTTATTATTTCTTAAAAAAATCTAGAACTTTTTTTCTGAAATTGCTAAACATCTACTCCTAGGATTAATGTAAAAATCAAAAGGTTATTATGCCTGACAAGTTCACACAGCCATTCTCCTTGATGGCACAATAAAAAAATATAGCTGTATTCTTTACTTTTCCTATCCTTTTGTATTCTTAGTTTCTACATAAACTATGAATAAAAGCTATTACATATTTTTATTTTGAATTAATTAATCCCACAGACTCCACTACTCTAAAGAGAGTCTTGCTTAGCCCATTAGAGCTCAAATATCAACCCAACATAGGTTCCTCACTGTCTGAAGTGATTCATTCATAATTGTTATCTGGAGTTTTACTTCTCCTTGATCTAGTTCATAAAAAGCAATAGAAGGAAAATCAGTTTGAGCAGAAAGTTACCTGGAAGATATATTGACCACCTGGCCAACAGTAAGGTAGACTAAGGAACCTGATCACCACCCTGCTTAGTGCACCCCTTATATGAAGGAAGCAAGTGACCTTCAAAGTTCTCAAACCCACTAGCAGGCATTGGAGAGCAACCAATGCTGATTGGACATCAGGCTGCTTGATTTGTGGCATGAGAGGACTCAACACAAGAGCTCCACACTTATTCCAGAGTTGTCTTTCAAGGGTACTTTCAGAACAGGCGCAAGTAGGGAAAAGTACAGGCAGAACTAACAGGCTGAGGAGATAAGTCAAGGTTGCTACAATTTCAAGGCACAGATCCTGGACAAAAGTATAATGAAGACCATGTCTTAGGTTGAGTATGTATAGAACCAATAGACAACTTCAGCTAAGTGAAACATGGCACCAGGAAAGTTTCATTTTCTGGGACCACTTCCTTCCTATTTTGACTTCTTTCATCCTTTGGTTGGGTCCATGGTGTTCCATAGAGATGAAGTAAGAATCCAAGTGTCTCAAAGGTGAGGGAGACAGAACTTCACTTCATCAACACCAGAAGAATTTAACCCAAGAAGGAGGAGTCCATGAAGATAAATATATATATGTGAATATATATGGATGTATATGAATATATGAATATATATGGATGTATATGAATATATGAATATACATGAATATTATATATAATATTCAGAGATGAAACTCTGAAGACCAAGGGTAAGGAATCATAGAGCTAGGATTTAGAGTATCATTGGATGCTTCCAAGGAATTATCAACCTTTGAGAAAAATAATTTATTCGAGATAATGGTTTCATTTGGGAGACTTTATGATTTTTTTCATATTTAAGAAAATTCAGTTAACAAATATAATTAATACCATTATTATGTAACTTGTGGTACATAATATGATGGCTTTTATTTGTGTATTTTGAAAATTACCACAGCTAAGAAACTTGACTTATTAATCACCATATATACATTTCCTAAGAAACATGGAAGTCCCTTAAAAAGGAAATCCAATTCTGTCCCTGACTTCATGGATGAGCCACTTCTGAGAGCTCCCTATGTCTGTTGTGGAAAAACCCCTTATTCTCTACCTTCTAATGGTTCAGCAACCCAAAGTTAAGAACATCACACACAGCAACTGAGATCTCATATTAGGGATTACCCTGTTTGGCTCTAACCCACCTACCTGATTTTTCCATCAATGTATTTAAAGTGTGCCTTGGTTTGTTACTTTCTTTATTCTATTACTAATAGAAATGACTTCATAAAACTGTTACTTCATGGGATATTGAATTTGGAGTACCTCATATTTTCTTTGAGATTAGAAATATGCTTTTGAATGAGTAGTTTTTAATATTAAATGTGGGGCTCTGAGAAAACTAACTTTTAACCAAGATCCATGCCAGGTGCCATGATAGGCTACTTGAACTAAAACATCTGGTGTTGTCTCTACAGGCAGATTAATATGCACTCATTCTGGCTTCAGATCTCTCTTGGTTGATGGTCCATTGGTTTAATCTGAACTGGTTATTAAGTCCTTATTTGTTTAGATAATCTTGGTTTTGCTACTCTCTGTGTATTTTTGTTTTTTTCAAAAAGTTAATTAGCTAGTATTCAATTGTTTTCCAAACCATCCCTCCAATGTAAAACTTGAGAAAAGAGACAATGTTTAAAGAACTAGCATTTGTTTTCCAGTTGATCTTATGGTTAGGACTTATGTTATTTTACCTTGTAGATATGTAAAACTGAAAATTCCTGATTAAAGTATCACAACTCAGGTTTTGCATATTAAACAATGTGTTAAACAATAAAATTCCAAAATCAGATAACACCAAGACAAACTCTGTGGGCACTTCATAAGATTAATATCATTGGAATATATATCCAAAATGTGTGTGTGTCTGTGTAAGACAGAGACAAAGCAACAATGACAAAGACAGAGAAAGAGAGCAAACATACTATAGCTATATCATCTGTCAACCCTATCTATCTATCTATCTATCTATCTATCTATCTATCTATCTATCTATCTATC
>JADRCC010537291.1:13534-28336 GCA_019843855.1 Hylomyscus alleni
AGCCATCCACCTTGCTGAGGCTGGGTCTCTCACTGGATGGAACCTAGGACTCACAGCTAAGACCTCAGTGGCTGGCCAGCAAGCCCCAGGGATCTGTGTGCCTCTGATTCCCCAGTGCTGGCATTTTAAACTCACACCACTACTTCTGGCTTTTCCTGAGATATTACAAGAGCGAATCTAAGCCACCTGAGAATAATCCTGACTCGTTCCCTCCCTCATTTAGTGGTCCACCATTTGTTGATACACACTGTGGGCGCAGATTCACATATCAAGAGGGTACAGTCACTGGTATTCAAATGGGACAGACAACGGGAGGGTGGAAGGTCCCTCATAGATACTGAAAACACATGCCAATAATATATTACTCCATTCTTGTGTGCACACCCTAGCTTTGCAAGGACCCTTGTTTCTTTCTAATGGATGATCATCCCTTCTATTCCTGCTCAGCCCAGTTAAAAGTTCTACCCTACAATGAAATCCCTTTCCTCTCAGCTTTAAAACGAAAGGTTTGGATTGGAAATGGTTAACATTTCTTCTGCTAAGTGCAGATGGCTTGCATTTCTTGTTTATCTTGAGAAAAAAAAGTAACTCGTTATTTTAAGAATACTAAAGCATGGGCCATCTAAACTGTAAATCTTTCTGTACATCTCATTTCTACCCCAACATAAGTGGTGAGTGATTTGGTATTTATACCTTGGGGACTTTTGCCTTTTATGTACTACTTAGCATTTGCTTCAAAAATAGAAGAAATTCAGTGCTGTGTTTTAAATATCTGTCCATATCAGAGCACAGAGCAGTAGCACATCCTGTCATGAATGTATTCTTGTTCATGCACTCAATACTGTCTTCATACTTTCAAGGCAGCTGAAAGGTAATTCTTCCGAGAGACATGCCAAACCCTCATCGTTCTCAGTTGCTTGGCTGAGGTTTTATGCTGAATCTTTTAAATTATCCCCATGGGATTTCTCCTTCAGTTCCTGCTTCATCCTCCAAACAGATCACTTCAGTCTGCTTTTTTCCCCCTTTGCAAATCCTTTTTGGCAAACCCCTGAAGGACAGTGCTTGTGCTTCAATGAGCTGCCAAGTGAGTGTTCTACGTGCAAGTATCTGGTTTTGCTTCTCATTAAAGTAGTCTACTAGATTACAGAGTGTCTTTGCTCAGTATAACACAATTCACGTTGCCTGGTGGAAAGCACAAAACACTAGAGCTAGTGGAACAGGAGCAGTCGAGCAATCTCCCCTTTATCATCTGCAGCAAAATGTCTACCTACATGTCCAATTAATCTTTGTTTCATTTCTAGGGAGCACTAGTTCTTAGGACTGCCAAATGGAAAATAAATGTCAAATAATATAAATGAATGCATACTATATGCTTAAGAAGAAACATATTTTGTTCAAATTACTCTTTTGATAAAAGCAGGATTGCATCAGCTGAGGGCTCTCCTCTGTGCGATTTTGTTTTGGTTTCATTTTTCAAACATTGTTTTGCTGTGTAGCCTTGGCTGTCTGCCTTTGTCGACCAGGCTGGCCTCGAACTCACAGCACTTGTCTCTACCTCCCAAGTACTGGGATTAAAGATGTGAAGCACCACCACTGCCCAGCTTCTTCTGTGCAATGTTCAGGCCCTTCCTTCCTTCCTTCCTTCCTTCCTTCCTTCCTTCCTTCCTTCCTTCCTTCCTTCCTTCCTTCCTTCCTTTTTTCCTTCCTTCCTTCAACTCTTCTCTCACTTTTGTGCTCTGCACTAGAAATTGATGCCACCCTCAAATTTATCATTCTATCAGAAGTCATATAGCCTACAATTTCTCCCTTTCCCCCCTACAAACATGGTGGCCACTTTACTGTCTCTTTGCATGCTGGGAAGACCTTCCCTTGGGAAATAACAAATAAAATGTTCTAAGATGATGATCATATTTTTCTTCTAGTCCCCGAGGACAGTTAAGTCAGCAACACATACAAGTCAGATCTCCTTTAGCCAAACATAAAACAAATGTACAATGTGGGTTTTAAATATGTAAATCATTTTCTGTAGCATTCACTCTATTTCCAGGGAGGTTCCTAATTCATAAAAAAATATCCCTAGTGAGAGATTTCCTCAGCCTACATTCCTGGGCTTAAGCCAGACCATTTTTCTCCTGACTTCATTAAAAGTTCATAATTCCAGTCAATTTATAACTACTCTTATGCATGTGTGTGGAGGAAGGAGTAGAAAAACATGGCTAGCTGACCCACCAAATTCCTAACAGAAGTCAGCTTAGTAGAGAGTAGAGAGGGCAAAGGGGCTAAGAAGAGAACATACCTATCCCTAGACTTAGCCTTACAATATTTACCAGTCTCCAAAGCAGTTCTGATCGCAGAAGCCTGCATGGAACATCTCCACATTCAACTTCCTCAGGTAACTCCTCTCTAGACCTGACACCTGGCCTTCTGGGATCGGAGGCAGAACTGCCTGGTCCTCTCTTGCCCTCTTCTTCCAAACAAACTAAGTTTTTTTTTTTTTTTTTTAAAAAATGTTTGCTTTGAAGTAATTTTAGACACACTGAAGAATTTCAAAGATGTTATAGAGAATTACTGTATATTTTTGCCTAGGTTCTCCCAAAGCCAAGACACTATCTCACATGCTTCACTATTTTTTTGCTATAGAATAGGATGTTCCTTACATACACCCACATACACACATACACATACACATACACACACACACACACACACACACACACACACACACAAAGAGAGAGAGAGAGAGAGGGATGGAGAGAGAGAAAGAGAGAGAGAGAGTCGCTGAATGCCTAGAACTTAGGAGATTTTTTAAAATCAAATTTTAGCTTATTTTTCTTTACATCCCCTTCCTTTCTACTTTGCTCAACATCTTTTAGGTCAGCATTTCTATGAGGTTGTTAACTAGGCCTGAAATGGATCCATGGAACCTACAACACCAAATCCAAGTACTCTCTGCTATCCTCTAGGATTACAAAATACACTAAGCCAAGAGTGTCAGGATCACTGTATCCACACCATAGTCAAGAATTCTGCATATTAATGACTGTCTCTCAAACATTGTATACGTGTATAGAATTGTCAAGAAAACAAAATAAAACAACCTACAGTAGCATCAACAACATGGTACCTAGCATTGTGCTTTCTCCTGAATATTATAGTTTAGAATAGCTGACATTAAGATGGATTTTCTGATCACACAGAAATTGACAGCTCACAAAGAACCATAAATGCAGGAACAAGTAGTTAATGTCCATCTTATAACTAAGCATAAATGGCAAGAGGAAGAAAAGTCACTCAAGGACTATTAATTGGTTGACTACGGAACAAGATGATGGGTGGAAATCACAGTGTGAGTGATGCTGGACTGGTTATAATCTCATCTCAACATTTACTACCTAATGGATCTTAAGCAACTTACCTAATCTCCCTGTACCTCAGCTTCCTCACTGGAAAAAATGAGATAATTATACTGGCCCACGTGATTAGGAGGATTGTTAGTGTTAATACAGGGAGAGCTCTATAACACCTAGCAGAGCCAGGTGATCTTTGTGAGTTCCAGGTCAGCCTGGTTTACATAGTAAGTTCCAGAACAGCCAGGGCTACAGCATAAGACTCTGCCTCAAAAAACGTTCTATTTAAATCATTAAAATACAGTGTGAGGTAGGAACGTGTTAGGTACTAGATCTAGTCAATCTGAAATCAATACTTTAAAACATCATGTTTCACAGGAAGAAGTAATATTAGTTTACTGGTAAATTGAAAATAAAAATTTAAAAAGTGAGCTGTGGGATGTAGAGCAGTGATAGAATAGGCCTATGTCTCTGGTTCCAACCCTACCACCACAAAGTAAAAAAAAAAATACAAAGAAAACTAATTGCAGAAGAGTAAAACACCAAAACACCTAGCAATGTTGAGAACATTTCTATGGTCTTGGGTTGAGTAATAAAGATTAAAGAAATGACAGAATGCACAAAACATTAAAGAACAGATTAGGAATTTAAAGACAATGTTTATTTATTACAGGATAGAAATAGAACAGAAAAGTGAGGTGTAACAGGAGAAGATGTTTGTAATGCAACTAACTGACAATGACTAAAACTCAGAATGGACAGAGTTGTTATAAAGAAATATAAAAAAACAGATATAGATCATCCAAAGTAAAATAATAATAAAAAAATTGCTGGATAAGCTTATATTTCTGCCTCTGGCTCATGTTCATCAATGCTTGGAAGACTAATTGGTTTATATCCATAACTGTTAAATGGATACTCTCATTATGAGGGAAGGTACGATCAAGTACTCTAAAACACTACTCTTAAGCACTTTGCCAGGCTCTATACTTAGTAATAGTGTACTAGAATACTTAATTTACTTCAATTAACAATCACAATTACAGACATGCCCACAGGCCAAGTTGAGTATTTGATATAGTGAGCAACAATTACCCTTTATCTTGTATAACTCCTTCAATCTACAATTCTACATGTATCATTCATGTTTGTGGCCCCTCTTTAACAGTAGAGACATTGTTAAGAAGACAGGCAAGAGCTCCAAGAGACCCCTGTGTGTTTCTCTAGGCTTCTTCAAATCATTAAAGAACATCACAATGAACTGGGGATGTGGTTCAATGCTAAAGCATATCTCTATCATGCATGATGTCCTGAGTTCCAGGCTCAGTATGGAAAATAGGTCATAAATTAGAGTGGAGGAAATCATTACTCATTTTTGAGCCACTGGACATTTAAAAACTGGTTTATACTTTGCACAGAAGCAGAAGCTGACTTCTGTTAGGAATTTTGTTGTGTTCTCTGGACCAGGCACTATTACAAATAATGTGGAGATGTTCCATGCAGGCTTCTGTGGTTAGAACTACTTTGGAGACTGGTAATATTGTAAGCCTAAGTCGGGGGATAGGTATATTCTCTTCTTAGCCCCTTTGCCCTCTCTACTCTCTATTAAGCTTCATTACAAAGCTGTAATGAAGATGTCAGCCAACATCTTTGTCATCCTTAGCTGTGATGGGAAGGAGACACTTCCAAACTCATGATCATGGTGGTTGTTGGCAGGATTCACTGGCTCAAGCCTGCTTCTTGTTCCACACTACTTAAGCATCTCCATAGAATGGTTCACATGGCCTCTGGTTTCATCAAAGCATGCATGTGGGGGAGCAAAAGAGAAAGAACAACCTCAAAAGCCACACCGTTATTTTTGCTGTACTAGCCTTAAGTAAGCCACTAGGTGCAGGTCATACCTAGACACACAGAGACATGGGGTTGAGTTGTTATTATTAATATGACAACACCAGGAGACAGGAGTCATGGGAACATCTTAGAGTTCACCATTGTGCTGGTTTGCTTTAGCTGTCAACTTGCCACAACCTGAAATCTCCTGGGAAGAGCACATCAATGATAAATTTAGGCCGGGAGGGGGGCGGTTGTCTGTGAGCATGTCTGAGAGGGACTGTCTTGATTGCTAATTGAAGTGAAAAGACCCATCCTGAATGTGAGCAGCACCATTTCATGGGCTGGGCTGTGTGCTTTGTATGAATGAAGAAGGCCAGCTTAGAGCAAGCAAGCAGGCAGGCAGGTGGGCAGGCAGTTTAAGTCTTTTTTGTTTGTTTGTTTTTGGTCTTGACTGTAGGGGGTGATGAAACTAGAGTTTTAAATTCCTGCCTCTGTAACTTCCCTGAAATGATGGACTCTAACCTGTAACTGTAAGCCAAATACACCCTTTCCCTTTCCCAGATTGCTTTTTGCCAGGGTGTTTTTTTTTTTTTTTTTTTTTTAACCTGAAGGCACGCTAATGTGATTTATTAGTACACAATATTGAACTCCACTTTTAAATCTGAATGTTAAAGAGCTGGCTCTTTTCTTTTCTCCTCCCTTCCAAGGCAAACACAGAAGCTGACGTATACTGACACTGTTTTAGATACTATATTAATTTCCCATTGTCACTGCAAGAATCATATTAACATCACTCTGCTTCTAAGTCATGGGTCCTCTTTCTCTGGCTGTCCTGATGACATGCCCACCTGGATTACCTGGGCTAATTGTTCACCAGTAGTTGGGTTCTATATCTGTAGCAGTACTGACACAATCAATTTTAAAACAAAAAAAACCAAAGAAACAAAAAATGGAAAATTAACTTTGGCTCATGATTTAGAAAAGTGGTTCTCAACCTGTAGATTGTGATCCATTTGGCACAACTCTATCTCCAAAAATATTTGCCTTATGATTCATAACCTACCAAAAGTACAGTTATGAAATAGCAATGAAAATAATGTTATGGTTGGGGGGGTCACCACAACATGAAGAACTGAAATAAAGGGTCACAGCATTAGGAAGGTTGAGAACCACTTGTTTAGAGGTCTCAGTCCATGACCAGTTGGCCATGTCTTTCCTGGGCTTATATGAGGTAGTACAACATGGTGAACATGAATGGCAGAGGAAGCTTCTCATTTCATAGCAGTCAAAAAATGAAAATGCATGGAAAGAGAGAGGAGGCCTCAGTATCTCCCTCAAGGGCACATCCCCAAAGATCTAACCTCCCTTAGGTTTAACCTCCAAAGGACCATAGGCTAAGGACCAAGCCTTCAATATACAGATCCAAACCATAGAACCCTCCCTATCTGCAAAGTGCCCCCCAATCTGTGTCTACCTCCTCACTATTGTGATTGCACATCTACATTAAATACATATGGAACTTTTTCTCTTTCTCTTGTCATTTTGAGACAAGATCTCATGTAGCCTAGAGTAGCTTCAAATTTTCTATGTAGCAAAGGATGCCTTTAGCTTGCCTAAGCTTCTCAGGATCTTGGATTATATGCAAGCTCCACCATACATAGCTGCAAAGTCCCCTTTGCAATGTAGCACAGTTTTAGGGCCTAGGATTTAGTACATGGACATCCTGAGGGAAGGGGGACATTGTTCCAGAGTGATACATTCTATGTTGTCTGAAAATAGTTTTATCAATTTATTGACACCATAAAGAAAAGTTTTAAAAGAAAGAAAAGCTCCACTGAATGGACAGTGTCCCATACCTTAACTGTTTTTCTATTATTAACACTCTAATCCATGCTATAAAGTACCCAGAAGCAGAGGTGCTGTCTAGAAAGATAGAGAAAATAAACAGAGTGGCTGTGAAGGGTCAAATGTTGATACTATCAGTTAGTATACAAAGATCATGGAAAAAAGATACTTTCCTAGAAATGTGAATTAGGTCCCTCATGATGAATGATAACAATATTGTCGAAACATCAGTTTACAGCAAGAAAAATCAGATTGCCTTTCGAGAGATGTTAAAAGTCACCGTGCAAAAAGGAGACCCTATGTATTCTTATTTTAGCCAAGAGTTAATGGGAAAAATGTGTGGCCAAGGCAAAAGAAATCTGGTACTGTCAGAAACTCGACAAATTGGATTCTTTGTAAATGATGCATCAGCAGGCTCAATTCCTGATATCAACTGTCTTCCAAATCCCCACTGCATGAAACATCTGTTTTCTGCAAGATTAGCACAACCCAATGGAAATATGCCTAACCCAAAGGCAAGAAAGAGATGGTAAAAAATGATTCTAATGCTATTTATGGGAAAGAATTCAGATAAAACTTGGTAGGGTTCAGGAAGAATGTATCCAGGTCTCCCTTAATTGTGTTTCCCTTGGGACACAGGCATTTTCTTGGTATCAGAGATGGGATGGTAGCAATGTGTGCTTTCATTCTATCCAATTAGTCCAGTAATGACACAACCAAGTCAACATTAAATATGACTGGTTATGCCAGAAGCCAAACACAACCCAGATATCCATGTCACATCACTTTACCATGAGTAACACCATTGAATATGATAAACTAAACGTGTCTGGGCCACAGCCAATGGACCACACATTTCAAGGAATATTTGATACAACAAAGCATCCAAACAAAATGAATTTAGACAGCTCTTGGAGCTGTGATGGAATTTGACCTAGAAAAAAGAGAGAAAGGGTGACCTTGATTGAAGTAACTTTACAATAAAATACAAACTGCCTACGTTGATGCCTAGAATGTCTGAATATAGACAGCCACGTACATGTAGTCTTCGCTAACTGAAACATAATTAAACACCAAGTTCCTAGAAGGTCATGCAGATATTGGGAATTTGCATTCCCAAGAAAGCAGCTGATTGGGCTTTCATTTGGATGTTCTTCCTGACATGGCTACCAAATTCCAGAACCCATTGTACCTTTAGGAATAGGCTGAGAATGCTTTGCTCCTTGGTCCAACTTGAAATCCAGATATAAGGTTGGTGTGCGAGTGTAAACCTTCGACTGAAGAAAAAAAAAGGAAACCATCAAACGTTTTCTACAAATAAGTTTCTTTTAAAAAACATTTATTGTGTATATATGGTGTCTCTCTCTGTGTGTGTGTGTGTGTGTGTGTGTGTGTGTGTGTGTGTGTGTGTGTGTGCATGCACATGTTTGTGTGTGAGGGCATGTGTTTGTCACAGCACATGAGAGGAGGTCAGAGGACAAACCTTGGCACTGGTCCTTCTCTTCTGCCTTCCTTAAGACAGAATCTCTATTTGCTGCTGCTCTATTTATTCCAGGCTAGCTGCCCTCACTGAAATTCAAATAAAGGACTTACATATTACTTTTCCTCATTTGGACCTTTTGCAGGAGAAAAAAAATGCTGGCCACCTGCTGGTTTTACAAAATCTCAACCCCAAAGTAAGACAAACTTCGTCAGGTCTTCCAGTGTAATCAGTGGTTTTGATTTCATCAACAGCTCAACAGAGGTGGTAATTCACTATGATGCCATCCTGAATTGTGAGTGCAGATGAAAATCTAAGAGATTAACACTTGCTGCAAACTTTACCATGTCTCACTGCTTGCACAAAGCCCCAGTGATTACTCAATTTTGGTTGTCTTTTTATTTTGTTTTGTTTTACTTAAAAATGTACATGAAAATAGAAAAACATAGAATGCCAAGCATGGAGAAAACATGGAGTGACTGGCAGGCTTCATACACGGCTGCTGGAACTGCAATTTAGTTAATGCAAACACTTAGAACAAATATGGTTGACATGTAATGCAGAGGAATACATGAGTAACTTTTCACCCAACAATCCGACTTGTGAGTATATTTCCAGCAAAAATGTCCACCAGAAGACACAAAGAGGAAGCTTAACAGCCCTAACCTGGAAATATCAACATCAAGACTATTGCCCACAAACATGTAATAATAGAATAGATAACTGTATCATAATGCAACTTAACAGTGAACTAGTAAGAATGAAAAAGAAACCTAACTTAGGCAACAACTCCGAGGCATCGTGGAAGGATAAAATTGAGCAAATGAAGGCAGATTTCATACCTGTAAAGTTTAGAACAAGGCAAAATTAGCATATGATGTCAGAAGTCAGAAAAAGTAGTTGAGAAGGTTAACTTGTAGGCTACACGAAGGAGCTCCACAAAAGAAAAGGAGAAAAAACCCCAAGGAGACCCCAAGGGAACTGTAATGTTCTGCTGTTTGGTCTGGCTGCTTATCTCATGGATTTTTTTCCCCTTGGTGAAGATTCTCTAAGTTGTATACTCAATTTGTGTACTTTTCTATATATAAATTGCATGTTCATAAAAACCTCATATGAAAACCACGCATATGTAACTAGACAATGAAGGAAGAATCTAGAGTCCAGAATTTACTACCTTTGATAAGGACATGATTTTGGAGATTTTGAAATCTGTATATGAACATTTCTCCTGTTTTCAACATTGAATTTTCAGGACCAACCCACAGTGACTGCCATACAGCAGGTATTTTAATAGACATTGAAAGATATTTCACGATGGAAAATCATGTAACCATGCATTCATTGACACTATACATAAGATATTCATAATATCTTTACCTATATGCAGTCCCCTGCCTGTCTTCAAGACAAGTGCATTTGGTATGATCAAAGAATATGTCTTTATATTAAATTAGAATTATGAATCATGAGGACAAACAAAGGATTTTTTCCTCTATGGATGTCTCCTATAGTAGTCTTAGGTTTTTTGGATGTTCTGGTTTCACACGATGTGGAAGACCAAGCTGCATTCATTCCGTTTCAAAGACTAGAACAACAAACCCTCGGTACACACCTAAATGAAACAAGAAAGCCCCGTGACATCAAGTGCAACTTGAAGCTAAAGATTTACAACCACTCTGAAGAGTTTGAAGTATACATGAAACAAATGCAGCACACAAGGGACATGAGATCTGGTTGTCTAGGGTCATTAGGTGTGTAAGGCATCATCTGGAAAGAGACTGTTTTCAGCCAAAGATGACTTCTAAAGTTACCTCTTAAAAAGATCAATAGTGAACTTTACATAGTATCAGATGACCTCTCTGCTCAGGCAACACTGAATTCTTTCAAAAGTTCCTACTTTGGCTTAGGTATCTTTCCTCTGCCTCAGGAACAGAGTCAGAAGTCCTACCAAACCTACGGCAATGAGATTAACGACAAAGAGATGCTTGGCTTAATTTTCACTAGCATGCTCCCAGGCGGCAAGCATCTAAGAGTTGGAAGACAGGAATATTGTTCAGTATATTGTTTTGCCCTGGTCATTAGCAAAGGATCCATCTTCTTTTGGGTTTAATACACTCATCATAGGATCTTGTGGGGAGGCTTGGCTGGAGTTTATGTCTACTCAGGGCTTGAAGTTCTCTACTCAGAAATGAATATGCTTCTCCATAGTGTAAGCTTTCAATTGCTCTTCTGATTTCTGAGACTAAGGCTGCAGAGAAGAGAGAATGTGGCTGGGATGAGGAAGGGCACTAGAGGTGTGGGCATTGGCTAACTGGCTCCATTCTCAGTCTCAAGGTTACACGTTAGCTTTGTCCTCCTGGCAGTCTCTTTTTCTTTCTTCCTGCCTCCAGCACCTCAACATAATCCAGTCTATAAGAAAACCTCTCTAAGTAATTTCCCTCTCTAAGATGCAACCAAATGTACACAACATACACACATACACACACACACACACACACACACACACACACACACACACATTTCATATAGGAGCCAAGGGGAGACTTTATAAAGCAAACATATACTATTGCAGTGACAAAGGGGACTTAATGAAAATTTCTTATTCATTTTAAAGGTGTTTTCTGGCAAGTCTAAAATATAATTTCCATTCTAAAATCCCTTTATATCGAAATGTATCAAAGAGATCAATACCATGAACAATCAACTGCTCACTCACTCAAGCCTAAATGCATATTTTTATTCTTTTATTCTCATGAATGGGTGTAGGTTTAATGATGGTTCTTAAACACTTTTTTCTTTTTTATTGATTTAAGTTTTATTGCATTATAATGAGAAAAGATGCATAATATCAATTTATCTTAATTTGTTAACATTTAAAAACATATTTTAAGTAAATAGAATTATATCACATTCTTTCCCTTTTGTATCCCAACTTCTCCCAGAGACTCCCCTTTAATACCTGCCATACTTTTCTCTTTTTTTAATTTTATCATATTCTTATAAAATATTGTAACAATAAAAATGAGGATTATAAAAGTTGTTTGATATAAAACAATAATCAATTGAATAGTCTTATATAGATATGTGTCTACAGCAATACTAAAAATGCATACATTTTTCTCAATATAAATTTTAAATAACTCCAAACATATTAACTGTATGGTTGTTAAACACTTTAACCTCCTTTCTAGCCCACCACCTACCAGAGGTAGTGGGAAAGAAAGAATACAAGGGAAAGTGGACCTGTTTAGAAAGGTTCTTTGGAGCAAATCTTATCTGTGTTGTCTCGAAATCGGCAGTTCAGGTCACAGGTTAGCAGCAGCAGTTCGAACACTTAATGGATACACCAGCAGTCCAGTCCAGCAGAGTCAGGTTAGCAACAGCGGTGACATGACCTAACAGAGGCAGTCAGGCATCAGCCTCAGCACAAGTTAGCAGGAGGGACCAAGGAGGAACACCAGGAAAAATTCTAGGATATATCTCTCTCAGTAGAGTGAAGATCAGAGAGACCAACAATTGTTACACAGCTAGCTGTACCAAAAAGCCAAGCTCAATCTCTGTCACTGTCCATCGAGTCCTATTTTTATCTCTCCAAACATCACAGGTCCTCCACAGATCTTACCTCAGCATATGCATCTCTCTCAGCTGCCATCACTCTGCCAATCAGCCTGAGTCCAAGGAAGCAGCAAGAAACTGCAGCACACCACCAGAAGTTTTTGGTGTATTTCTTTGTATGGAGTCCTGACAAATGGAGCTCAGCTACACAATGTAAGGCGGACCAATACATGCATGTTGTTAATGAAGAATCTTTCATCACATGTCCTTTCACATGTTTGCTTTAGCAGAATATCCTTTCTCCCATGTCTGCTTCATCCAAATGTTCCTTCACAAGTCTGCCTTAGCATTTTATCTGTATCCACCTCAGGAAAACACCCCTTCACATGTTTGCCCCAGAAAAGCATTATCCAACCAATTTTCCAAAGAAACCTTAAGTTTCTGCTTCAGTTTTTGTTTGAAAAGCAAGAAGACTTTGCTTTTTTTTTTTTTTAACTGTCTTATCTCTCTGGGAACTCAGATGAAATAGCAGATATAAATTATGTTTATTCAACTCCAAGACAATAATGTCAATCTCAAACGCACTTTGAGAAACTCTGGGCTTACTCCTTTTATTGCATACCAATAGGCACATTATATCCTTATGTTCTGTTTTAGTGTATTTTTATGTACAACATTAAGGTATGAATAGTTATTCAAAGTAATGAGGATTTATCTATATCATATTCTCTCTCATTCATTGAGAGAGAACTAAATGTTCACTGGCTGTGTGTCTGTGATAAACTGAAAAAAACAATCCCTCAACAAATTTCAGTATGGACATACCAAATGAACTTAAGTTCCAGCAAAGAAATTGTTTTCTTTTACCTCTTTTTCTGGTTGTTGAGTTTTTGTTTGTTTGTTTGTTTGTTTGTTTTTGGTTTCAATTACCAGTGCCCATGAAGGCACAGACTTCCAAAGCTATTTTTCCTTCTTTCTTTTCATGTCATAATTCTCGACTGAAAATGTTTGCAAAAAGCTCAAAAGTGTTTTAAACTTGTACTACTTAAAATCTTATTGTTTGGGAGCCATAAAATGAAGTTTCAAGAACATAAGCAATGTATCATAAGAGATTAAGGGTACATTTTCCTAACCTACAAAAGGGGCACTGCCAATTCAATGGTAGCGGCTGGTCTTTATTTCTCTATAAAGAAGTCAGCATTAAACCCCTAATGAGTCTCAGGCAACACTCCTATAATGATCTCTAAACATCCAAGACAAAATAAGACCTCTTAAACCACTTCCTTCCAAAATCCAACTACCTTCATTTCTTCAAAGCCTTTGCAGTTACCCCGGCTTGGTATCATACCCTTGTCAGGCTGGCTTCCTTCCTCCCCTTTTATTTATAAATCTGATCTTAATTAGGAGATGGAAATTACTCCCATATGGAAGCCATATGCTTAAAAAACATTTTCCCAGGACAGAGAGAGTGTTACATTTCTCTCTGTGACTGTGGCAGCATGAAGTATCTTCCATTTTCCCACTGTTCCTTCCACAGATGAAGGTTGTCTGCTTATATTCCTGAGGGTTGCTCCTTCTCCCACCATATTGTGTGCACTGAAAACAAGTGTCAGAGATCTAGTATCACACGAGAAAGCTGTGTAAATACATTCATATTTCTTTCAGGGAGTTATTTTGTGAGGTTTTTTTTTTAAGCATCAACTTTATCATTTGACTGTAATAGCTCAAGTAAATGAATTAGTCTAAGGAGCTCCCTGAGGGACGAGCAATCCCCAGTCCTCTGTAAGAAAAGCAAGCAGAGTTGCTAGCTTCTAAGCTCTCATTATCCTATTGGGCCACCCTCTGAGTGCTGCCTATTGTGTTTTGTGGGTGGTGTGTGTGTGTGTGTGTGTATGTGTGTACCTTGCGAGCTTAAGATGAATATTATTGTAAACCTCTAACTATGTTTCTGGCTGTTTCCCTTATGGGTGAATTAAGGGTCTCTAGGTCTAGACACCACAGCCCAAAGCAAATTTGTTAACATAATTATTTGGTTAGACACTATTTTTTTTCCTCTGAAAATATACACTGCTAGTCAGTGTCTTTTCTCGGCTCTATAATTTTGCTATATTTCAGAGCAGGTTTGAAATGCCATAGTTTTTACATCCAATCTGTTATTACAAGGTTATATATTCTAACCAATCCCCTATTTGGACGTTTCTATATTCTCCAGATTATAAACACAAAGTAGAATTAATTGCTAATGAGGAAAAACATAAAAACAAACTAACCTGCCTAAAACTTTTAAAAAGTGTGTATGTGGGGGTGTAAGAGTAAGAGAAAAGAACTAGCTTAAATGCAATGTCTCTGTAGTACAAATATTTGTTTCTTTACTGGGGTAAAACATCATTACGTTAATTTCTTACAGTAACTGGCTTGCTTTCAACTAAATTATCTTTTATCAAGTCACTTAGGAAGCACCTGTAAAAACAGTGCCCATCTCATTAAAATACTATCTTAGCTTTTGCTTAATTTAAGAAGCAGAAATTGGTATTACCACACTTCTTCAATTTGACACATAGTTGCATATTATCAATTTAACAAAGAATATTAAATATTGTTATTATAAGAATAATAATATATTGAACATATACTCTCTATATGTTCTACATATATTTTCATCACCTGAGTACCAGGCACTGAATAGGGACTTATTACATGTGAGTTAGGCCACTTGGCCTTTTCTTTTTAAAAAAAAAAAAA
>JADRCC010537299.1:0-10532 GCA_019843855.1 Hylomyscus alleni
CTAATATCCACTTATCAGAGAATACATACCATGTGTTTTCTTTTGTGATTGATTTACCTCACATAGTATGATATTCTCCAGATCTATCCATTTCCCTAAGAATTTCATAAATTCATTGTTTTTAATAGCTGAGTAGTACTCCACTGTGTAGATGTACCACATTTTCTGTATCCATTCCTCTGTTGAGGGACATTTGGGTTGTTTCTAGTTTCTGGCTATTATAAATAAGGCTGCTATGAACATGGTAGAGCATGTGTCCTTATTACATGTTGGAGCATCTTCTGGGTATATGTCGAGGAGTGGTATAGCTGGATCCTCTGGTAATACTATGTCCAGTTTCTTGAGGAACCACCAAACTGATTTCCAGAGTAGTTGTACCAGCTTGCAATCCCACCAGAAAAGAGTTTCCACAACCTCTCCAGCATCTGCTGTCACCTAAGTTTTATATCCTAGCCATTCTGACTGGTGTGAGGTGGAATCTCAGGGTTGTTTTGATTTGCATTTCCCTGATGACTAAGGATGTTGAATATTTCTTTAGGAGCTTCTCAGCCATTCAGGATTTGTCCTTTGAGAATTCTTTGTTTAGCTCTATACCCCATTTTTTAATAGGGTTATTTGGTTCTCTGGAGTCTAACTTCTTGAGTTCTTTGTATATATTGGATATTAGCCCTCTATCAGATATAAGATTGGTAAAGATCTTCCAATTTGTTGTTGCCGTTTTGTCCTATTGACAGTGTTTTTGCCTTACAGAAGCTTTGTAATTTTGTGAGGTCCTATTTGTCAATTCTTGATTGTAGAGCATGAGCTATTGGTGTTCTGTTCAGGAAATTTTCCCCTGTGCCCATGTGCTCCAGGCTCTTCCCCACTTTCTTTTCTATTAGTTTCAGTGTATCTGGTTTTATGTGGAAGTCCTTGATCCACTTGGACTTGAGCTTTGTATAAGAAGTTAGGAATGGATTGATTTGCATTCTT
The DNA here is from genome assembly GCA_019843855.1 of Hylomyscus alleni. Taxonomy (NCBI): domain Eukaryota; kingdom Metazoa; phylum Chordata; class Mammalia; order Rodentia; family Muridae; genus Hylomyscus; species Hylomyscus alleni. The sequence goes on from JADRCC010537299.1 coordinate 973, forward strand.
CTACATGCTAACCACCAGTTGAGCCAGCATCATTTTTTGAAAATGCTGTCTTTTATCCACTGGATGCTTTTAGCTCCTTTGTCAAAGATCAAGTGACCATAGGTGTGTGGGTTCATTTCTGGATCTTCAATTCTATTCCATTGATCTACCTGCCTGTCACTGTACCAATACCAGGCAGTTTTTAATCACAATTGCTCTGTAGTACAGCTTAAGGTCCTAGATGGTGATCCCACCAGAGGTTCTTTTATTGTTGAGAATAGTTTTCACTATCCTGGATTTTTTAAATTCTAGATGAATTTGCAAATTGCTCTTTCTAAGTTTATGAAGAATTGAGTTGGAATTTTGATGGGGAATGCATTGAATCTGTAGATTGCCTTCGGCAAGATGGCCATTTTTACTATATTAATCTTGCCAATCCACGAGCATGGAAGATCTTTCCATCTTCTGAGATCTTCTTCAATTTCCTTCTTCAGAGACTTGAAGTTCTTGTAAACAGATCTTTTACTCGCTTAGTTAGAATTACACCAAGGTATTTTATATTATTTGTAACAATTATGAAGGATGTTATTTCCCTAATTTCTTTCTCTGCCTGTTTTTCCTTTGTGTAGAGGAAGGCCTCTGATTTGCTTGAGTTAATTTTATATCCAGCAACTTTGCTAAAGTTGTTTATCAGGTTTAGGATCTCTCTGGTGGAATTTTTGGGGACACTTAAGTATACTATCATATTATCAGCAAATAGTGATAATTTGACTTCTTCCTTTCCAGTTCGTATTCCTTTGATCTCCTTTTGTTGTCTAATGCTCTGGCTAGGACTTCAAGTACAATATTGAATAGATAGGGAGAGAGTGGGCAGCCTTGTCTAGTCCTTAATTTAAGTGGGATTGCTTCAAGTTTCTCCCCATTTAGTTTGATGTTGGCTACTGGGTTACTGCATATTGCTTTTACTATGTTTAAGTATGGGCCTTGAATTCCTGATCGTTCCAAGACTTTTATTATGAAAGGATGTTGGATTTTGTCAAATGCTTTCTCAGCATCTAATGAGATGATCATATGGTTTTTATTCTTTGAGTTTGTTTATATAGTGAATTACATTGATGGATTTTCGTATATTGAACCATCCCTGCATCCCTGGGATGAAGCCTACTTGATCATGGTGGATGATCGTTTTGATGTGTACTTTTATTCGGTTTGCAAGAATTTTATTGAGTATTTTTGCATCAATATTCACAAGGGAAATTGGTCTGAAGTTTTCTTTCTTTGTTGGGTCTTTGTGTGGTTTAGGTATAAGAGTAATTGTGACTTCATAGAATGAATTGGGTAAAGTGCTTTCTGTTTCCATTTTGTGGAATAGTTTGAGGAGTATTGGTATTAGGTCTTCTTTGAAGACTTGATAAAACTCTGCACTAAACCCATCTGGTCCTGGGCTTTTTTTGATTGGGAGACTATTAATGATTGTTTCTATTTCATTAGCAGATATGGGACTGTTTAGATCGTTGATGTGATCTTGGTTTAACTTTGGTTCCTGGTATCTGTCTAGAAAATTGTCCATTTCATCCAGGTTTTCCAGTTTTGTTGAGTATAGGCTTTTGTAGTAGGATCTCATGATTTTTTGGATTTCCTCATTGTCTGTTGTTATGTCTCCCTTTTCATTTCTGATCTTGTTAATTAGGATACTGTCTCTGTGCCCTCTAGTTAGTCTGGATAAAGGTTTATTTATTTTGTTGATTTTCTCAAAGAACCAGCTCCTGGTTTGGTTGATTCTTTGTATAGTTCTATTTGTTTCTATTTGGTTGATTTCAGCCCTGAGTTTGATGATTTCTTGCCTTTGACTCCTCTTGGGTGAATTTGCTTCTTTTTGTTCTAGAGCTTTCCGATGTGCTGTCAATTGCTGGTGTATGCTCTCTCCAGTTTCTTTTTGGAGGCACCTAAAGCTATTAGTTTTCCTCTTAGGATTGCTTTCATTATGTCCCATAAGTTTGGGTATATTGTGGTTTTCATTAAACTCAAAAAAGTCTTTAATTTCTTTCTTTATTTCTTCTTTGACCAAGTTATCATTGAGTAGAGTGTTGTTAAGCTTCCACATGTATGTGGGCATTTTATTGTTTATGTTGTTATTGAGGAACACCTTTAGTTCATGGTAGATCTGATAGGATAAAAGGAATTATTTCAATATTCTTGTATCTGTTGAGGCCTGATTTGTGACCAATTATATGGTCAATTTTGGAGAAGGTACCATGAGGTGCTGAGAAGAAGGTATAACCTTTTGTTTTAGGATAAAAAGTTCTATAGATATCTGTTAAATCCATCTGTTTCATAACTTCTGTTAGTCTCACTGTATCTTTGTTTAGTTTCTGTTTCCATAATCTGTCCATTGCAGAAAGTGGGGTATTGAAATCTCCCACTATTATTGTGTGCGGTGTAATGTGTGGTTTGAGCTTTAGTAAAGTTTTGTTTATGAATGTAGACGCCCTTTTATTTGGAGCATAGAGGTTCAGAATTGAGAGTTCACCTTGGTAGATCATACCTTTGATGAATATGAAGTGTCTCTCCTTATCTTTTTGATCACTTCAGGGTGAAAGTCGATTTTATTCGATATTAGAATGGCTACTCCAGCTTTTTTCTTGGGACCATTGGCTTGGAGGATTGTTTTCCAGCCTTTTATTCTGAGGTAGTGTCTGTCTTTATCACTCAGGTGGGCTTCCTGTATGCAACAAAATGTTAGGTCTTCTTTACATACCCAGTCTGATAGTCTATGTCTTTTTATTGGGGAATTGAGTCCATTGATATTAATAGATATTAAGGAAAAGTCATTGTTGCTTCCTGTTATTTTTGTTTTTAGAATTGGAATTCCATTCCTGTGGCTATCTTCTTTTAGTTTTGTTGTAAGATTACATTTTTGCTTTGTCAGAGATGTAGTTCCCATCCTTGTGTTTGAGTTTTCCATTTATTATCCTTTGAAGTGCTGGATTTGTGGAAATATATTGTGTGAATTTGGTTTTATCATGGAATTATTTGGTTTCTCTATCTATGGTGATTGTGAGTTTTGCTGGGTATAGTAGTCTGGGCTGGCATTTGTGTTCTCTTAGGGTCTGTATGATATCTATTCAGGATCTTCTAGCTTTCATAGTCTCTAGTGAGAAGTCTGGTGTAATTTTGATAGGTCTGCCTTTATGTTGCTTGACCTTTTTCCCTTATTGCTTTTAGTATTCTTTCTTTGTTTTTTATATTTGGTGTTTTGACTCTTATGTGGCAGGAGGAATTTCTTTCTGTTCCAGTCTATTTGGAGTTCTATAGGCTTCTTATATGTTCATGAGTATCTCTTTCTTTAAGTTAGGGAAGTTTTCTTCTATAACTTTGTTGAAGATATTTACTGGCCCTTTAAGTTGGAGGTCTTCACTCTCTTCTATTCCTATTATCCTTAGGTTTGGTCTTCTCATTGTGTCCTGGATTTCCTGGATGTTTTGGGTCAGGAACTTTTTGCATTTTGCATTTTCTTTGTCTGTTGTGTCAATGTTGTCTATAATATCTTCTGCTCCTGAGATTTTCTCTTCTATTGCTTCTATTCTGTTGGTGATGTTTGCATCTATGTTTCCTGACTTCTTTCCTAAGATTTCTAACCTCAGAGTTGTCTCTCTTTGTGATTTCTTAATGGTTCCTACTTCCATTTTTAGGTCCTAGATGGTTTTGTTCAATTACTTCACCTGTTTGTGCTTTTCTGTAACTCCTTAAGGGATTTTTGTGTTTCCTCTTTAAGGGCTTCTACTTGTTAACTCGTGATTTCTACAATTCTTTAAGGGATTTTTTTGTTTGTTTCCTCTTTAAGGGCTTGTACCTCTTTACCTGTGTTCTCCTGTATTTCTTTAAAGGAGTTATTCATATTCTTCTTAAATTCCTCTAGCACCATCGTGAGATTTGATTTTAGATCCAAATCTTGCTTTTCCAATGTTTTGGTATATCCTGGACTTGCTGTGGTGGGAGTAATAGGTTCTGATGAAGCCAAGTCATCTTGGTTTCTGTTGGTAAGATTCTTGTGTTTGTCTTTCACCACCTGTTGATCTCTGGTGTTAGATGTTCTTGCTGTCTCTGACTAGAACTTGTTTCTCCTGTGGGTCTGTAAGCCTGTGTCAGCACTTCTGGGATATCAGCTCTTCTCTGGTAAAACCTGGGTGCAGATGGCTGAGGATCAGTTGTCCATACTGAGTCCTGGGGTCAGAGCTCACCCTGTAGACAGGATCTCCACTTTCGGGAAAAGTGCAGAGAGGGCTGTGGATCTGTTGTCCCTCCTAGGTGTGGAAGGATATTGAGAGGATCCTGTCCTGGCTGCCCTGCCACTTGTGAGGTCTGAGCCTCCCAGATGGTCCTGCCTTAGAAAGTCACCAGAGAGAAAATGGGTAAGTACTAACTTTTGTTAAGTGAATGTTTTGGGACTGTTCATACAGTGGATTATATTTATCTAGTTTGGAATATTAAATCAGGTGTGTAGCCATGAAATGAACATGTGCTGCTCATCCTGTAGAATTCTTCACACATCATTTATTTTTGTTTGTTAATATTGTTTAAAGACTCCAGCATCTGAGCTCCCAAGTGACAGTGGGCAGATCGTTCTCTCTTTGTGTTCCCTTTACTTTTCTCTTTTCCTATCAGAGTCACACTAGCATCATGAAGTAAATTTAGGAGTAGTATTTCTCCTTTCTTTTTCAGAAAGAGATGGTATAGATTGGAATTTTTGTTTGCAGCTTTTGTTCTTCCTGGGCTTGAGTCAGAGATTCACTTTCTTTATTAATCTTCACTGATATAACAGTGAAACACCTGACTTATTGGGTATCACATAAGAAAGACTTCATGGGAATTTCTTCTGGAATATTCTGACCTTGATTTGTTGCATAGATAGAATTTTATAAACTTTCAAGGTACATGGAAAATGATAGGCACAATTATTAACAAGCTTGAGTCAGGGATTCATTTTCTCCACTGATATCACAGTGAGACACCAGCCTTGGTATCCTGCATACATAGAAATTTTTAAACTCATTGTTCAAGATATATGAAAAGGAATCGGCATAATTATTAACAAGGAATTCTCATTGCTGCTCTGATGTTTAAGTCAAATAATTTGTTGGCTTTATTTGAATGATAAAAAGACATTTTTTAAAACTAAAATTTACTGATCTCAACTTCTGATGATATGAGAAATCTCTGATCTAATATTCTACCTGGCATCTTCAACTCATCTGAAAAGTAACTCAGTTTTTGTTAGACACACAATGATTTAGGGCCCCATATTAAATAAAACATCACCACAGAGCATTTAAACTGCTCAAAGACTTTCTTTTGCAATCCAATCACCAACATCAGCTACCTAGCATGAAGTGCTCTTCTCATCCCATCCACTCTAGGAAAACAATAGGTCCTTATGTGTTGTCCATGGTCAGAAATTGTGTTTTGCCTTTTAAGGTAAATGAGCAAGAAAATCCTTTTTCTGATGACCGTCATTCTATCTTCCATGTACCATGGTTTTCATATGTTTGTCTTCCTCCATACCACAACATAATCTGAATCACTTGATTCCTACTTTCCAGCACAGAGAAATATATTGTGACATATAAGTTAGGGTTCAATTCCTTAACCATATATGTGGACTTAGTTATATAAGGTTTATCATCACTGTGAACAAATGTCTAAATTGACCAAAACAACTTAAGAAATGAAGACTTATTTTGCCCCATAGCTGGACATCTCAGTCCATAGTTAGACTGGCAAATTGTCATAGAATGTTTGTGGAAGTATGTAGTGGAAAGGATCTAACATCCCCAGTGACTATTTCCTTCAGCTAAGCTCTGCCTTCTAAAGATTCCCACTCCTCACAAAATAAAGCTGGGGACCAAGGATAGATAATGTACTCTATATAATTTTTTCTAAAAAAAAATTTAATCATTTCATACTTAAATCCTATTTTTTTTCTCCCAGGACAGTGTAAAGGGTTTTGTTTTCTTTCTGGGTGGAAGATCTTCCTCCTCTCCTGTCTCCTCCTACTCCTCCTGCAATCCTCTCTCATCTTCTTCCTCTAAGTCGCTGGTTCTCAACCTGTGATTCACAATCTCTGTGGGGTCAAATGAACCTTTCCCAGGGTTTGCATAAGACCATTGATCTGCAGATATTTACAGTATGATTCATATCAGTAGAAAATTACAGTTACAAAGTAGCAATGAAAATAATGTTATGGTTGGAGGTCACCACAGCATGAGAAACTGTGAGAAAGGGTCAACATGAGGAAGGTTAAGAAACACTGCTCTAAGTATTTGGTGCAAATCTGTGCTCAGAATTATGCTAGGTAGCACTTAGGGCTGTTCCCACCTTCTGCTAACTATCTCTTTATGTTCTTTTCTCCCTTCAAGAACAGTCTGCATCTAATGCCTAACTTCTAGCAGACAGAATATGGCACAAATTATGAACATCACTTTTAGACCTAAGTACAGTAGTGTGGTTATTGATTAAGGTCATTCATTTTATGCTCCAACTTGCTTGGGCTGGAAAAGTCCATCCTCCAGGCTTTGAGCTGCTTTAGAGAGAGGTTTCTCAGGTGAAGAGGACCTGAAGAAAAACTATGCTCAAAATCGTGCTTGTATCATGATAGTCTGTGTAGATCTAAATCATATTAATATACAGGTTGATGATCTTTTTTCCTTATTTATTTACTTACTTATTTTACATCCTGTTTTACACCTGACTCTCCTTCAAGTCCTCCCTCATTTACTCTCTTCTCCCATTTCCCCTCCCTTTCTCCCCTGAGAAGGGGGAGGAATCCCTGGGTACCAACCCATCTTATAACATCAAGTCACTTCAGGACTGGGCACATCCTTTTTCACTGAGGCGAGACTAGGCAATTCTCCTAGTCAGGGGAATAGGATTCACAGACAGGCAACAGAGTCAGGGACAACTCATTGCTTCAGTTGTCGGGGGACCCGTATGAAGACTATACTACACATCTGCTACATATGTGAGGGGCTTAGGTCCAGCCAATGAATGCTCAGTCTCTGGGAGCCTTCAAGGGTCACAGTGAGTTGACTCTAGTGGTCTTTCTGTGGAGTTCCTATCTCTTCTGGATCCCTCAAATCTTCTCCGAACTCTTCCACAAAACTTCCCAAGCTCCATCTAATGTTTGGCCATGGCTCTCTACATTTGTTTCATATAGCTGCTGGGTAAAGACTTTTAGAGAACACTCATGCTAGACTCCTGTCTGCAAGCATAGCAGTGTATCATTAATAGTGTCAGGGACTGGTTCCTGCCCATGAAATGAGTCTCAACTTGGGAAGGTCATTGGTTGGCAAATTCCTCGGTCTCTGCTTCATCTTGGTCCATGTAATTCTTAAAGGCATCTGTCCTGACTGCCTATGTGAAGTGGCTATTTTAGGCTCCATATCTCCTCTGTCAGGAGTCTCAGCTAGAGTCACCCTTATAGACTCCCTGGAGCCTCCCCTATTGCAGGTCTCTGGCATGTGGTAGAGATGCCCCTCACCCCCACAAGCAGCCAATTTCTATTCACTCTCCTGGTCCTCTCTCCTGGCTCTCTCCATACCTAATCTCCCATTCCCCTCCAGACATCATCTCTCCCACTCAGTTCCTTCCCTCCCTCCACTTCTGATGACTATTTTATTTCCCCTTCTCAGTGAGATTCAAACACCCTCCCTTGGGCCCTCCTTGCATTCTGGAATTTTCAGGCAAATGGATGGAACTGGAAAAAATCATCCTGAGTGAGGTAACCCAGATCTAAAAGTACATGGACGGTATGTAGTCATGTATAAATGTATATTGTTTATGAAGTAGAGGATACCCATGCTACAATCCACAGACCCAATTAGATAATCTTGATAGGATATCTCTCCTCTATGTTAATCCCTTATATGACTGTAACCCTGACAACTTCATGGCTATGGTCAATGAGAGACACAAAATCTGAAGACCTGCTAAGTCACACTCACAGAATGCTAGGTGTCTCAAACCACTAACTTCGGAGCTAATTTCCTATATGTCTCTACATAACAAACACAGTTAAAAACTACTTTTAACTATTATTAGCATTGGAAAAACTCTTCAGGAAGCCCTTCCCTATCATTGTCCTGTTCGAGCATTTAGCTCCCTTAGAAATAAGAGCATAAAAACATACGTTTCTTGTGTTCCAGTTGACATTCTATCTGATATCTTTCTGACCAAATGTGATTTATAATAAGCCCCAAATAGGAGGCTGATTAGCAAAGCAGTGGTAATGAGTGTGTGTGTGTGGGGGAAGAGCAGAGAATGAGAAGGAAAAGAATTAGGACTGACATTTTATGTCTTAAAAAACTGACCTTTTGGAAAATACCACTGTGTACATTTAAAATATTAATACAAGCTCTTGCTGTTAGTAGGCAGAAGGGGTTGTTGTCACAAGTGACCTTTTATTGAAGTAAGAGAAAATTGACAGTTTTATTAGTAAGAATATCAGATGGGAAAACGCAAAGGAGGAAGAAAAACTGCTGCAGTAGTAATTAGTTACACAAGGTGAGTATTTTTAGGCAGCTGGGGTTTTAGACAAGGGGAGTCAAGATAGGAATTTTGATCTTCTTTCACTAAAGCTAGTATAAATTATGCCTAGAACTGGGAAAGGGATAGTCCCAGACATTCGTTTTGCAGGACTTATATAAAAACTCTTTCTATTTTTTATTTTATGTGTGGTAACCATTTTTCTCAAGAAAACGTTGTACAGAAAAGTCTTGAATTTTCTATCAACATCTATATACTTATTCAACAAACACTTTCTAAGTCCTCATAAAGTACTTACTCTTTTTCTAGGTTCGTAAATATCTGTGACTAATAAAAGAAACAAATGGTTCTTTCCCATGGGGAGTATGGGAAAGATAAAAAGTAATCATAGCCCATCACAAAATCTGTAATATGCTAGAAAATTGATATCTCCTTAAGAAAGACTCAAAGTATATTTCTTAACTTCACACAGTAATTTATGAAACCCCTGCGAAATTAACTCTTGCTATCTCTGGGATGAAATGTTGATCTAATCCCCAAATATTAAAAGCTTTGCATCAGTAATGCAAGTCTCATCTGCATATACTAATCAAGACTCTTGTTGACTGAAGCCTTCACATCACCAGCCTGTTGTGGGGTACAATTGCAGTAATAGACAGCTATTTCTTTGTTTTTCACCTTGTGTGTCTTCATCCTTCTCTTTTACATCCCTCTTTGATGGTTGCTTTCTTACTTTTTCAGTCTGGATAGAGAAAAAAGGAATGGTTTCCTTGTGGGCACTGGGTTTGCCCAAGGCACACGGTTTTTAGATGAGATACTATGAAAGAAGTTTCAGAGGTTTCTTACATGGAAATCACTTGCCCCATTTCTCCCTCTGCATGTAATTGTTAAGCTCTTTCCAGCTGAGAGAGTCCCTCTAGGCCAGGATGGCTTGCAGAGAACTCTCTCTCTCCCTGCCCTCCTCCTCCTTCTTCTCCTCCTCCTCCTCCTCCTTCTCTCTCTCTCTCTCTCTCTCTCTCTCTCTCTCTCTCTCTCTCTCT
>JADRCC010537302.1:0-13060 GCA_019843855.1 Hylomyscus alleni
TCCTCAATGAAGGAGCTGGAAAAAGGACCCAAGGAGCTGAAGGGGTTTTCAGTTCCACAGGAGGAACAACAATATGAACTAATCAGTACCCTCAGAACTCCCAGGCACTAAAACACCAACCAAGGAGTACACATGGTGGGACTCATGGCTCCAGCTGCATATGTAGCAGAAGATGATCTTGTCAGTCATCAGTGTGAGGAAAGGGCCTTGGTCCTGTGAATGCTCTATGTCCCAGTGTAGGGAAATGTCAGGGCCAGGAACCAGGAGTGAGTGGACTGGTGAGAAGGGGTAAGGGGTAGGGCTTAGGGGGTTTTCAGACGGGAAAAGACGAAAGGGGAAAACATTTGAAATGTGAATAAAGAAAATATCTACAGAGCTAAACAAAGAATTCTCAACTAATGAATACTGAATGGCTGAGAAGCACCTAAAGAAATGTTCAACATCCTTAGTCATCAGAGAAATGCAAATCAAAACAACTCTGAGATTCCACCTCACACCAGTCAGATTGGCTGGAATAAAAAACTCAGGTGACAGCAGATGCTGGAGAGGTTGTGGAGAAAGAGGAACACTACTTCACTGCTGGTGGGATTGCAAGCTGGTATAACCACTCTGGAAATCAGTTTGGCGGTTCTTCCGGAAATTGGACATAGTTCTACCAGAGGACCCAGCTATACCACTCCTGGGCATATACCCTAAAGATGCTCCAACATGTAACAAGGACACATGCTCCACCATGTTCATAGCAGCCTTATTTATAATAGCCAGAAACTGGAAACAACCCAGATGTCCCTCAACAGAGGAATGGATGCAGAAACTATGGTACATCTACACAATGGAGTACTACTCAGCTATCAAAAACAATGAATTTATGAAATTCTTAGGGAAATGGATGGATCTGGAGAATATCATCCTGAGTGAGGTAACCCAATCACAAAAGAACACACATGGTATGCACTCTCTGATAAGTGGTTATTAGCCCAGAAGTTCGAAATACACAAAATACAACCCACAAACCTCCAGAAACTCAAGAAAAAGGAAGATATTTCATTCTTTCTTAAAAGGGGGAACGAAATACCCATGCAAGGAGTTGCAGAGACTAACTATGGAGCAGAGACTGAAGGAAGGGCACTCCAGCCTGATATAGCTGTCTCCTGAGAGGCTCTGACAGTGCCTGACTAATACAGAAGTAGAGGCTCACAGCCATCCATTAAACTGAGTATAGGATCCCCAATGAAGGAGTTAGAGAAAGAACCAATGGAGTTGAAGGGTTTGCAGCCTCTTGGGACGAACATCAATATGGACTGACCAATGCCCTCAGAGCTCCCAGGGACTCAACCACCAACCAAGGAGTACACATGGTGGGACTGATTGTTCTAGCAGCATGTGTATAATAGAGGATTGCAAAGTCGGTCAAAAAAAAAGATATTAAGAAAAAAAAATACTAGTAGTGATGTATTATTTTGAAATATACATTAATATTTTTGGAGCTATTTAAAATTTATACTGAGAAAAAGTATGTATTTTCAGTATTGCTGTAGACAAGCATCTACATAACATTGTTAAATTGATTGTTGTTTTATAGCAAACAACTTTTATAATACTCATCTTATTGTTATAATATTTTATAAATTTTAAGGAATATGACAAAAAAAGATATTGTAGATATTAAAGAGGGGGTCTCTGGGAGGAGTTGGGGTACAAAAGGGAAACAAGAATGTGATTTAATTCTATTTGCTTAAAATATGTTTTTAAATGTTAACAAATTCAGACAAATTGAAATCATGTAATTTTTCTCATAAAGCAATAAAAGTTAATAAAAAAGAAAAGAAAACAAAAAACAAAAAACAAAAAAGAAATAAAAATACTAAATTAAAAAAAAGAAAATATCTAACAAAAAAGAGAGACAGCTTGATTTTAATAGTATAATACTGAATAATATAATACATTATTTATATAAAATACAATGTTTTTTTAAATATATATTAAAAACAATCCATGAACAAGCTTCATTCACTAGAGGATGCTTTCTTCAAGTTTGACCCTGCCAGCTTTTGCCTTTTTTCTCCCTCAGGTACCAATTTGTTCAGTGCTCCAACTTTCCCCAAATAAGCTTCTTTTCCAAAGACTTTTATCAGTCTTAGCTTTTTCCCCATCCTTCTCTAATAGCCTCTACCCAGCCCATTTAATCATCTTCATTTGCAGCTGCAGCAGGAAATTGAAACTTTCCCCTAAACTCCTCTCTCTCTCTCTCTCTCTCTCTCTCTCTCTCTCTCTCTCTGTCTGTCTCTGTCTCTCTCTGTCTCTGTCTCTCTCTGTCTCTGTCTCTCTTTCTCTCTCTCTGTCTCTCTCCATCTGTCTCTCTCTGTCTCTGTCTCTCTCTGTCTCTGTCTCTGTCTCTCTCTCTCTCTCTCTCTCTCTCTCTCTCTCTCTCTCTCTCCCTCCCTTCCTCCCTCTCTCCCTCCCTCCCTCAAATGCTTCTTTTATCATGTCACTCCTCACTTTACTCTCAATATGTTCAAAATATAAACTGACTCAGATTCTAGCTGCTCAGTTTCCCTTGAGAGAGGAGGTAGAAGGACAGGGCCTTTTATTTTAAGGGGACACATAGTTTATATGATAAATAATTCTGAAGGCCACATGATTAATTTTATCAGAAAGTTATAGAAGCAAGCATAGAACATATGTTTCAGAACTGTGCTAAGGTACAGAGATAATTGTGCAACATTTTATCAGAAATCACTGTAGAGCCCTCCATATAGAAAGATTGAAATCTGGTCCTTATATCTGTTTCTATAATAATAATAATAATAATAATAATAATAATAATAATAATAATAAAGTAGTAGTAGTAGTAGTAGTAGTAGTAGTAGTATTTTACTTATTCATTTTATATCCTGCTCACTGCCCCCTTCCAGTCACCACTTGGCACAGTTTTTCTCCCCTCCCCCATCCTCTTCTCCTCTGAGCAGGTAGAGGCCCCCTGGGTATCCCCCTCACCCTGCTACTTCAAGTCTCTCTGCAAAGCCAATTGCTTTCATCTCCCACTGAGGCCAGACAAGGCAGACCAGCTAGCATAATATATCCCATATACATGCAACATCTTTTGGGATAGCCCTTGCTCCAGTTGATCAGGATCTATGTGAAGACAAAGCTTCATATCTGTTACATATGTGTGGGGATGCCTAGGTTCATCCAGTTTATGTATGTTCTTTGATTGGTGATTCAGTTTCTGTGAGCCCCAAGGGTCCAGATTCATTGAATCTGTTGGTCTTCCTGTGAATTTCTATCCCTTTAGGAACTGCATTCCTTTCTCCTATTCTTCCAGAAATGTCTTTATCTGTCTGAGTCAGGTGGTGGATGGAAGTTCTCAGAGCACAGTCATTCTATACTTCTGTCTGCAAGCACAACAGAGTACCATTAATAGTGTCAGGGACTGAAACTTGCCTTTGAGTGTGTCTCAATTTGGGCCAGTTATTGTTTGGCCATTCCCTCGTCTCTGCTCCATTCCCAATCCCTGCATTTCTAGTATACAGAATAAGTTTTGGGTTGAAAGTTTTATGTGTGGGTTGGTGTCTTTATCATTCCACTGAGGTTCCTGTCTGTTCACAGTAGGCAGCATCCCTAGGCTCCATTTTCTTAGCTGTGATTCACCCATTGATTCTCTTTAACTTTCCCTACACCAGGTCTCTGTTTTATCCTGGAGATGTCCTCTACAATCTCCCTCCTCCTCTCCCATTTAGTTGCAGATTTCCATTCATTCTCATGGCCATCTTGCCATCTCCCCTGCCATTCCCCACACCCAGCCTCAAGCTTTCCCTTTCCCCTAATCCCCTCTCCCATCCAGTTTCCTTCCTCTATCTGACTTCCATGACCATTTCATTCCCTGTTCCAAAAGAGGCTCAAGTTCCCTTGCTTGTGCCCTTCTTCCTGTCTAGCCTCCTTTGGTCTGTGGAGAGTAGCATGAGCATTCTATAATGTGTGACTAATATGAACTTATAAATAAATAGATGTCATTCATATTCTTTGGGGACCGGATTACCTTACTCAGCTCAGGATAATATGCTCAAGATCTATGCATTTGCATTAAAGATTCCGATGTCTTTGATTTTTATACCTGATTTATTATTATTATTATTATTATTATTATTATTATTATTATTATTATTATATTCCATTCTGTAGATGTACCACATTTTCTTTATCCATTTTTCAGTTGAGAGACATCTAGGGTTGCTTCCAGTTTCTAATTATTGCTAATAAAACTGCTATGAACATAGATGAGCAATCCCTTTGTGGGATGGTGGAGCATCTTTGAGTATATGCCCATAAGTGGTATAGCTGGTTCTTGAGGTAGAACTATTTTCTGAGAAGCTGCCAAATTCATTTCTAAAGTGGTTGCAAAGTTTGTACTCCCACCAAGAATGGAGGCCTGTTCTCCTTGCTCCACATCCTTGACAATATGTGCTATCACTTGAGTTTTTTATCTTAGCCATTCTGTTCAAATGAGTGTGTTTGTGTGTGCTTCCCTTGCTTTTACTGGTATGGAATTACTTATTTCATGTGTTTCCTTGGATGTAGTTATCTACTTAGGGTTGGAGTTTTCTTTTTAGTATTTTTTGTAGGTCTAGAATTATAGATTGATATTGATTGAATGTGGATTAGTTTTGAACTATCTTGTTTTCTACATCTACAATGATTGATTGTTTTGCTAGATAGAGTAGTCCAGGTTGGCCTCTGTGGGTTTTTAGAAGTCGCAAGATACTTGTCAAAGCCCTTCTAGACTTTATAGTCTCTTTTGAAAACTTGAGTATAATACTGATAGGTCTGCCTTTGTATGCTAGCTGACCCTTCCCATCGCTGCTTTCAATAAACTTTCTTTGTTCTGTAGAATTTGTATTTTGATTATTATGTGGCCAGAGATTTTTCTTTTCTGTTTTGTATAATTGATATCCTATAAGCTTCTTGTATGCTTATAGTCATCTCTTTCTTTAGGTTAGAAATGTTTTCTTTTATGATTTTATTGAAAATATTTTCTGGACCATGGAGCTGGGACTCTTCACCTTCTATTCCTATATAGTTACGTTAAGGTTTTTTCATTGTACCTCAGATTTCCTGGATGTTTGTGTCAGGAATTTTGTAGCTTTAACATTGATGTATCATTTTTTCTTATTATATCTTCTAAAACTTAGATTCTTTCTGCAATCTTCTGTATTCTGTTGGTGATGCTTGCATCTGTTGTTCCTGTTTTCCACACTGGGAATCCCTCAGTTTGATTTTTATTGTTCCTGTTTCATGTCTTTCACAGTTTTACTTATTTCCTCCACCTTTGTGATTGTATTTTCCTTTATGTCTTTAAGGATTTATTCTGTTTCTCTCTAAAGATGATAGATCTTTGTAAGACTAGATTTAAGGTCATTTTCTTGTGCTTCCATTTTGTTAGAACAATTAGGGCTATTGTCTAATGTGTCATATAAAGTAAAGTTCCTCTCCAGGCAAAAAATTATAAAAAAATAAATACAGGAGATGACCCTGAGAGCTGATGAAAACCAAGCAACTTGCATGGGGCACCTCACAGTGGATCTACATAAGTATATGAATATAGACTTAAATTCAGAGGCTGAAAAGCTGTGTATAAGTACACATTTTATTCTCCAACCTTTATTAGAAGAAAACTTTAAAATTGGAGGATAGACCTTTAATTCCATAAAATATCTTACTAACATAACTTCAATGGTTTTTAATAATACTAAGAAAAAGCAAAACAACAAAAATGGAAAAATGGAAATACCAAACAACAAAACCTCCATACCAGACAGTCAGAAAAGATATCATGCTAACTGGATGACTTTGTATTCTTACTATAAGTGTGGTTGAGAGGAACGTTGGACAGGAGCCTGCTTGATTTTTCAAAGTTCACAGGGTATGAAGTTTAGGAACACCAGGAATAGAGGTATTGTTAAGTTTCTGGGCAAATGTCCGGCTGTTCTAAACTCTAACTCTACACCATGATTAACAACTTGTAACCTCTTAAATCTTGCCACTGTAAACGGAAGACTTAGTGTCTCAAAAATCTCAGCTCTGATGACCATTGTGATCACTGGCCTTGAGTACATAGTACAAATAACAGACACAAGTATGCTTTAGTCTTATTTCAGACTTCAGAACAACCTTTATTCAGCCTTTTTTGAACATATGGGCAAGTTTGGTCTTCTCTTCCATTTCAACTCTAGGTGGTTGGTAACATTCCCCCAAGCCTCTAAAAATCTGGTATTCTCAACAATACCTATCCAAAGGGTCTGTAATGTTCTCCACAAAACTTGGAGGTTTTGGTCTACAGGAAAGGTTGAATGAATAAATGATATTATAAAAGATCATTATATTAAATGATAAAAACTCAAATCAGTTGAATTAATCTTTTTTATATGCTCTATTTAATGTACCAAGCCTCATTTTGTCATGACCCAAATCACTCTGGACAAACTCTTGCTTTGGAAAACTGTCCTCTACTGTCTAGTCTTTGGTGCATTGCACTCCTGCCATCTCTACCACCTGATACTTCATATGACACACAACTGATAAACTTCACCCAACCTCTTTTGCTGGCCAAATATCTCTTCAAATCTACCCATAGTAGTGAGTATATGTAAAAATTAGCTTCAAGCCCTTCCAACCTCTTTGGCTGGGGCCTTACTTACCTTTTGTTCATTCTTAGTGCTGCAACATTTTCAGTCCTCAGCACAATTCTTTTTTCCTAGGTTAAAATCAACTACAGTTGCATGAGAACATACTCTTTTGATAAAACTCGATAAGAGATCAACTCTCATTCATGTCCTAGATGAAGGACTCTGGGAAAGCTATCCCTTACCTCATCTCTTCTTCTGTGAATATCTGGGAGGTTTCCCATTTCCTTCTTATATGAGTTCTTCCCCTTTACCATTGTCTGATATCTGTATCAGAGAGAAAAAATTCTTTCAGGTAAATCTCATGAAATATTTTACTAGCAGACAGCCACAGGAATTAGCACTAATAACTCTCTTGAATTTTTACCTGAATATTGGGTCCAAGGAATCTTATAAATTTTACCCCAAAATATTGTAATTGAAACCTTTTCTGTAAACATGGGTCTTTTCTTGTCCGACATTCTCTCTGTTTCTTTTTGCCTGTCTCATGTTAAAGAGACTTTTATTTCTAATCACCTAGAGAATGCTCTAGATTTTGCATACTCAATGGTTCTAATACGTAATGAACAAACAATTGCTGACTCTCTCTTTCCTACTCTACATCAGCGTGCATACCTATACCAGCTCTTGTACTAACTGTACAGATTCACAGGCATTTCTCTGGACCCCAAACTAAAATGGACTTATTCTTGCAATAGAACTTCCAAACTTTATGACACATATATCCAAATTATATATCAAATATCTCCATGTTCCTGAAAAATTAAGTCTCTATCATCATTTCTTTACCATGCATACTATCTTAGTAGGCCAAGGAAGTCTTTGCATTACTACTCAGCCTTCTATATAAGTAAGGTGGGGAGCGGACCTTGGGTGCAAGTTCTGCAGCCAGTCCCACAGCAACCAGAGGAAGTTCCACTCCCAGGTGCTCTGACACTCTCAGGATCAGAGTTGAGGAGAACCCAACATCTGTTCCAACACCAGGAGTAACTAGCACCTGCAAGACCAGGCACACAAGAAGTCTGCCAGCAGAGTGGTTTGGGTTCCTTCTGGTCTCTCCAGGCTGGTTTCCTGAGCGGACCTTGGGTGCAAGCTCTGCAGCCAGTCCCACCACTCAGAGTAAGCTGCTGCACTTCCAGGTGCTCTAACAAGCCCAGGGTCACAGGTTCCCAGAATCACAGGATCACAGAGACCGCCTATGATCAGAACTCTGAGGAGTTCTGATACAACCAGGATCACAGGAAGGACTGACTCCAGTCAGAATTAGCAAGGGCAGATAGCACTAGAGATAACCAGATGGCTGGGAGCAAGTGTAAGAAAATAAACAACACAAACCAAGGTTACTTGGCGTCATCAGAGCCCAAATCTCCCATCATAGCAAGTCCTGGACACACCATCACATAGGAAACACAAGATTCAGATCTAAAATCACTTATCATGATGATGATGCAGGACCTTAAGAAAGACATAAATAGCTTTCTCAAAGAAATACAGGAGAACACAGGTAAAGAGCTAGAAGCTCTTAAAGAGGAAACACAAAAATCCCTTAAAGAACTACAGGAAAATACAATCAAACAGGTGAAGGAAATGAGCAAAATCATCCAGACTCTAAAAATGGAAATAGAAATAATAAAGAAATCAGAAAGAGAGACAACCCTGGAGATATAAAACCTAGGAAAGAAATCAGGAGTCATAGATGCAAGCATCAATAACAGAATACAAGAGATAGAAAAGAGAATCTCAAGGGCAGAAGACACCATAGAAAACATTGACACAACAGTTAAAGAAAATGCAAAAAGCAAAAAGCTCCTAAGCCAAAACATCCAGGAAATCCAGGATGCAATGAGAAGACCAAACCTAAGGATAGTAGGTAGACAGAAGAGAGTGAAGACTCCCAATGTAATGGGCCAGTAAATATCTTTAACAAAATTACAAAAGAAAACTACCCTAACCTAAAGAAAGAGATGCCTATGAACATACAAGAAGCCTACAGAACTCCAAATAGACTGGACCAGAAAAGAAACTCCTCCCGTCACATAATAATAAAAACACCAAATGCACTAAACAAAGAAAGAATTTTAAAAGCAGTAAGGGAAAAAGGTCAAGTAACATATAAAAGTAGGCCTATCAAAATTTTGGCAGACTTCTCACCAGAGACTATGAAAGCTAGAAGATCCTGAGCAGATGTCAGACACACCCTACAAGAACACAAATGCCAGCCTAGGCTACTAAACCCAGCAAAACTCTCAATTACTATAGATGGAGAAACAAAGATATTCCATGACAAAACAAAACAAAACAAAAACAAAATTTGTACATCTTTGCACAAATCCAGCTC
This sequence comes from Hylomyscus alleni, assembly GCA_019843855.1. Classification (NCBI taxonomy): domain Eukaryota; kingdom Metazoa; phylum Chordata; class Mammalia; order Rodentia; family Muridae; genus Hylomyscus; species Hylomyscus alleni. The sequence continues at coordinate 9,019 of JADRCC010537302.1, forward strand.
TACAAAGTATGATAGATGGAAAACATCAACATAAGGAGCAAAATTACACCCTAGAAGAAGCAAGAAAGTAATCTTTCAACAAATCCACATAAATCTAATTCCACCTCTTACAACAAAAACAACAGGAAGTGACAATTACCTTTTCTTAATATTTAAAAATGAAAATTAATATTACCAATATATCCTAAGTGATTGAAATCCAAAAATACCAGGAATTAGAAATTTGTTGGTTGTCATCCAATGATCTCTCTAATTTAGTAATTGGAGAAATAGATCCAATATTGTAAATCAATATATACTTTCAGCTGGTTTGTGACAGTGTCTTGTTGTGTACAACATAAGGGTCTTGAAATCTTGCTTCTCCTATCTCAGCCTCTCTATTAGAAGTATTGTTTATTTCATGTTTTTACACTATACTATGGTTTTCAGGACAGCTTAAATATTTCAAAAGAATTTATGTACCCAAGGGAGACATAGACAAGTAACTTGGGAGGTGGCTTGTAGGAAAGAGAACAACAAAGAGTGAGACTGATTGCTTTGCTTGACATTTGTAGCTCTTGTATCAAGTTTGAAGAAGAGGACTTTATAAGTTACTCTTTCTCTGAGATCAATGCTTTTCTAAATTATCACAGATAATTTGAACCAGTTCTTACCCTCACCTAATGTCTGTGCCACCCTCCGAGCAGAACCATTGTTCATTGAAACAGTTGGTGAATGACTTTATGGATAGACTGCCTTAATATACACACCATTTCTTAAATGAATGTAACCTGTTCTCTGTGCCCTGAGAATAAAGTCACTCACTCAAGTCAAATAGTTTTGACCATAGCAGGAAGTCTGTATCCAAAAATCGTGCCTACAATTCATTCCTTGGCACTCTAGAACTGTCCACTCTCAGCTTAGCTACAATGGAGGTAAAATCCTTCTTTGATGTGAGGGTCATTGAAGTATAGCCTTATTACAATGAACTCCAATGTCTAAAAATTGTTCTTGATTTGGGCTTGTACCACAGTAAGAGCCAAGATTTTAAACTCTACTGAATACAAAACAAACAAACAAACAAAAAGACTTTATATACTTATGTTCATTTAAGAAAATACTAGTAGTGATGTATTATTTTGAAATATACAGTTAATATGTTTGGAGTTATTTAAAATTTATATTGAGAAAAACATATGTATTTTCAGTTTTGCTGTAGACATGCATCTACATAAGACTGTTAAATTGATTGTTGTTTTATATTAAACAACTTTTATAATACTTATTTTTATTATTATAATATTTTATAAATTTTAAGGAATATGACAAAAAAGATATTGTAGGTATTGAAGGGATTCTGGGAGGAGTTGGGGTACAAAAGGGAAACAAGAATGTAATTTAATTCTATTTACTTAAAATACCTTTTTAAATATTAACAAATTCAGATAAATTCAAGTCATGTAACTTTTTTCATCATAATACAATAAAAGTTTAAAAAAGAACCATACACCCAAAAAAAGAAGTAAGGTGTATCTCAAAATTTTATATCCTTGATTGATTACTTTTTTAACCTTTATTTTTTCTTTTATTGAAAATATTCTTTTCTCATATACCATATTCTTATTATATTTTCCTGTTTACCTGCTTCTCCCATTTCCTCTTTCCCTTCCCTCTCCTCTTTTCTGTCTCTGTTTAGAAAATAAATAGACATCCAAGAAATAATAAAATACAAATAAGTAAAAAACAAACCAATTGGCATTCATGTTGTGGTGTTTCACATCTTCAATCCAAGTATGCTAGACTGAGGCAGATGGTGGATCTCTGAGGATGAGACCAGCATGGTCTACAAAACAAGCTCCAAGTTATTCAAGGATACATAGGAAAACACTACTCTGAAACACATAACCTTTCCTCAAAAACTCAGAATATGACAAAACAACCAACAAGGAAAAAAAAGCCAAAGTAAAAGAAAAAGATGCATAGATGCATTATAGACATAGGGACACACATTTGTACACAGGGGGATAGGGGGATCCCATTAAAAACTCTAAAGTATAGGACATAATATATTTAAAAGATCTATAATGTTAAAAAAATAAAGTTCTGATACCACTCTTATGAGACAGAACCTCTAAGAGGTCATAGAATTGTGTTTGTTTGTTTGTTTGTTTGTTTTTCCTGTTGGCCATCTAAACCTGGATATGGGGCCTACCCTTAGAATTGGTTAGTTTCACAAATAATACTCTCTTGAAGAAAACCAAATTTTTGTTTTCAAGTGGCTATTAATTGTAGATAGTTTCTAGGTTAGAGATGAGGTATGTGTCCAGTTCTCTCTGCTCTATCATCCACTCTAGTGCACACCCATGTAGGCTGAGTATGTGTTGCATCAGATTCTGGGAAGGTATATGTGCATAAATCCTGTTTATGTAGAGTCCTTGTTTCTTTTCTCTGGCTCTGACAGTCTTTTTATGTCCACTTCCACTGAGTTTCTTGAATCTCAAGGGAGAAATTTGATAGAAATACCCCATTTGGGGCTGAATGTTCTAAGATATTCACTTTGTGCATATTGTCCAGCTGTGAGCTTCTGTGTTTGTTCCTATGTGCTACATGAGGAGATGCCTTGATGATGACTGACAAAGTTACACATCTATGAATATAAAAGAAGGGACAGTTAAATTTAAGGGCCATTTGGGGAGTCCTCTGGAAATCAAAGATAGTAAAGACTACTTTAAATATGTATGTATGAATATTTATGTATAAATTGCATATATGTATTATATATAATATATTATATATTATAACAAATGTAATACAAAAAGGTAATATACAGTATATTATGTTTAAAATATAATATATTTATACACTATATGAAATGGATATATAGAGAGAACTGTGTGTGAGATATTTGGAAAAGAGACTAAGGGTAGTGACCAGGTGTGAGAGCAGGTGGCGGGAAGGGCTGTGAAACAGAATGGAAAACAGTGGAGAAGGGCATCTTTGGGATAAGCTAGAGACATTTGACAAGGAAGGCTTCTGGTAGAATATAGGGGTGACACTAGTTGATACTCCTAGCAGCAGGGAAATATGAGCCCTGAATTGGCCATCCCCTGTAGTCATCTCCAGTGGAAGAATTTGACACCAATCCAGCCACAAAATGCTCCACCCAAAACTTTCCTTGCATACAAGATGTGCAGAGATACAGAGGGAGTAGAGATTGAGGACCAACCAATGACTGGGCCATCTTGAGATGTACCCCATGGGAGAGAGCCAACCCCTGACCCTGACACTGTTAATGATAATTTTCTATGCTTGCTGAAGTCACAATTGTCATGTAAAAGGATTCATCCAACTGCTTATGGAAACAGATGCAGAGATCTATATCCAAATATTAGGCAGAGCTCAAAAAGACTTGTGAAAAAGTCAGGAGAAGGGTTGAGGGACACGATAAGAATATATAGAAAGCCAATTACCTTGACCCATGGGTACATATTGAGTCTGATCTTCTGACTAAAGAGCATGCATGGAATGGACTTAGGTCCCCTACACATATGCAGCAGATAGGCAGCTTGGTCTTTGTGTAGGGCCACAACACTTGAAAATTGGGGGCTGCCTCTGAATCACACTCTGTTGTCTGCCCTTGGATCCTTTTCCTATACCTGGACAGCCTTATCTGACCCCAGTGGGAGAGAATGCACTTAGTCCTGATGAGCCTTGATGTGCCATGGTATTTTAGTACCCAAGGATGGGGGGATGGGGATTGGAGAACTGTGTGGGAGAATGGAACTGGGATGGGAAGAGGCAAGGGGGCTATGATCAAGATGTAAAGCGAATAAATAAATAAATAAATAAATAAATAAATAAATAAATAAATAAATAGGACAATGGAAGGGTAGGGTATAGGAGGAAATGTGGATAGGGATAAATAGATAATGCTAGAATTATATTATTTTTTACCTACATTTATTTCGTGTCTGTTTCTTTGGCTGTGTGGGTGCGCACGCACGCACGCGCGTGTTTGTGTGTGTGTGTGTGTGTGTGTGTGTGTGTGTGTGTGTGTGTGTGT
>JADRCC010537311.1:0-21991 GCA_019843855.1 Hylomyscus alleni
TTGTTGTTGTTGTTGTTGTTGTTGTTGTTGTTGTTGTTGTTTTGTTTTGTTGCACACAAAGAAATTTATTATATATAAACTCTAAGAGCTACTTTGTTTTTGGTAGAGTTTACTGCTAAATTGTAATATTTTAGTTCTGTAGTCAGAATACATAGGTAACTTAACCTCTTATTGAAAGGCAGCAACATTTCTTGCTGGTAGCAGGCAGGGTGGTAGGGCTACTGTAGTCAGACTGTGTTAAAGTCTTGATCACTTTTCCTTTGCAGCACCCGGTCATAAGCATGTACCCGATTGGGTCTGGATTGTCGTGGGCATCCTCAACTTTGTTGCCTACACTCTAGGTAAGAAGCTGGCAAGTACTCATTTAATCAGTGGCTGGCACATCAGCAAGACTAAACACTCATAAATTAACATTTTCTCCTGTGCTTAACTAGAGTTTATTAATGTCATGTTCCAATTGATAGATTTATATTTCTGAATCTGAAAAGTGCTGGCACTGCTTGTAACCAAATCCAGGAAATTGTCTATTGTTGGAAGTAAGGTTTTCGTTGATGTTTTTTGTTTTGTGTGTGTGTGTGTGTGTGTGTGTGTGTGTGTGTGTGTTATTGTTGTTTAAGAAAATGTTAGGAATTCTTTAGTAATTTCATACATATATATAATATGTTTAGATTGTCCCCTTCCCACCCCACCCCCAACACATATACTCCTCAACTTTTTTGGACCCCTTTCCATGTCCTCTTCCCAACTTCGGGTCTCTTTTCCTTTTTAACCCAGAGTCCAGTTAGCATGCGTGTGGAGAAGGCCTCCACTGGCATGGGCAGCCTAGTAGGGCCATACCTGAAGACAGCTGACTCTGGAGCACAGCAGTGCTCATTTCTCTATGTGCTGTCTATGGCTGCCTTCCTACAGTCAAAATCCACTTGAGAAGGGGACAGAGTCTCACAAAGGACATGCCCCACAAAGCTGAAAGCATCTATTGTTTGACCCTTACCGCGGGATTTACCAGCTCTTGAAGTAAGACGTTACTTTTGCTTTAAGTTGGACAAGGAATCCTGGCCTAGAAAATGATTGGTGGGTGCTGAGAAATCAGTGGGGAACGGGTAAAGAGGGGCTGTTCTCACTCGGGAAAGAGGGCAGGGCCATCTGTGTGAGGCCCACACTGCTTGTCCTGCCTGCAAGAATGCTGTGCAGCAGGAGCATCTGTGGGTCTCATCCCGTCTCCTTCATCCTTCTTTCCCCTCTGCTGGGCCGACTAAAATAGTAAATCTCTGAGTGCGAGTATTCTTGTTCACTGTTGCACAAGAACATGGTCTGGTGCATAGTAGCTTAGCATTTGCTTTTCAAATATATGTGAAATAGCAGACTTGAATTTCAAGTTGTTTAAGCATTTTCATATAAAAATGATTTGTTCTCACAGAACCAGTGGTTCACTAGTGCATAAGCGTTTTGTTGCAGAGCTAGTCATGAAATAACATGAAACAGTTTATAATATTTAAGTGTAAATATGCTAGCATTACAAAATATTAACTTACTAGGTACTATAGTAATTTTTGTAGAGTTGAGCATGTCTTTCATAATACTGGAATATTCTATAAGTCACAATTCTGAGAAAAAAATTACATTCTAAAATATACTCGGACCCACATAGGGAGCTGGAGTGAAGTCACTGAAAAAAATGCACACAAGCTAATTAATACGTATTTTGTGAGTTTGATGATAACCATATAAGAGTTGCACAGAAAATAGAAATTGTTAAGCTAGTGAGTAGGAGAAAGGTGTTTGTTTGTTTTGTCTTTTGTTGTTGTTTTTGTTTTGTTTTTTGTTTTTGGAAATTTTCAGCTACATAGGAGCAGGGAAAACTCTCAGCCCTGTATACTCACCACTCCTTCTGGTCGGCTGACTTCTCTCTTTGTAAGAATACTCCGCTTCATTTACCCAGGCTGAAAACTTGGGCAGTTGTCTTCTTGGGTCTTGCTTTCTTACATATTCTCTCATTTTTACATGCTTGATTTTCTTTGCGACTTTCACTTATGGCTCAGCGTGGCCACCAGCTTGAGTTCCTCCTGCCTCTGTCTCCTGCATGGAAGTGTGCACTACCAGACCAACTTTGGTCCTTCTTTGTTATCCCTCTGTCTAGGCTGACTGACTGGGGCCCCTGTCTCCAGCCTGCCATTCACACTGCTGTAACAAACCTTCCGAAGGCATGGCTTTGCTCTTATCTATTCATAATCTTTTAGTAGCTCTCTCCAGTCACTAAACTTTTGAGGTAGCTTGAATCTCTTTTAGAGTTTTTTGTTTTTAATAGAGAGCCAAGTGTGGTGTCTTACTTTCTTTTTAAATCTATGAATATTTTACCTGCATGTATATATGTGCACTGTGTACATGTCATGTGTCCCAGGGGGCTAGATAAAGGTCTTATGAACTGCCTGGGTTCTCTGCAAAGAGCAGTGAATGCTAAGCCATCTTCCCAGCCCCTCTTTCAGTTTTTGAAATTGCCTTTACATACTGGCTTATAAAACCTAGAGCTTGCATTTTCTGAGCATGACTTTGCTCTTTGACAGCTTGAGGCTTCTAATATGCACTGTGGTTTTCCATCTCAGTGAACATTGCTGGTAGCACATCTCTCCTTGAAATGGCACACTCCTGTATCTCTTACCTGCTGAAGTCCAACTCAGTCCTTAAGTTCCCACTCATGTTTCATCTTGTTCTAAAGGCCAGTCCACATTATCTGAAGGGAACCTTGCCTTTTAGACTCTTTCATGGTTTGTGACACAACCATGCTTTTAATGATTGTCTTATAATATTCCTTTCTCACTTGTAAACACTACAAGGGCACAACTCAGTTAATTATAAAATTCTTGTAATATGTATGTATGTATATATGTATGTATGTATGTATGTATGTATTCATTTATTTAAGTTTTACATATTTGGGGTATTTTGTCTGCATATATGTCTGTATACCATGTGTGTACCTGATGACTGCAGAGGCTGCCCCTGGAACTAGAATTACAGATGGTTCAAAGTCACCACACGAGTGTTGGGAATCAAACCTGGGTACTCTGGAAAAACAACCAGTGTTCTTAATGGCTAAGCTGTCTCTCCTGACCTTGTCATTTTTACAGCGCCTAGAATAGTGAGCGCAACTGTAAAAGGTCAGCAAATTTATCATAGTATTATCTGAACTGTACTGTGCGCTTCTTCTGAGTGTACTTAAAACAAGGGGAAGAACAGATGTGTGAAGCAGGGACTATGTCACAGAGGAGGTATCAAGTGTGGTCACTAAGTACTTTGCTCCTAGAGCAAGTAGTTGGTTAGATAATTGTAATGAGCAGTTCTGAGAGCTTGAGAGTTCATGCCCAGTTTGGAGGAGTTTGGGGTCAGCTTGGATGGTTCTATCTTAGACCTAAAATGAGACTGTCAGTGTAGTATGTCATGGGCTTTAAGAAATCGCAGGACTGGAGGACAGAAGGCTCAGTGGTTAAAAGTGCTGTTGATCTTCCAACATCCATATTAGGTGGCTTACTGCTGCTTGTAATCCCAGCTCTCTGGCCTTCATCGCTCTCTTCTGGCCTTCATGGCCTTCATGGCCTTCTGCATGTATGTGGCAGACACACACACACAATATCAATTAATGTAAAATAAGTATTTAAAACAAGACAGTACATATTTTATTTCTGAAGTGTTTGTATTGGAATATTATAGAGTCCTAGCAGTAGCGACAGGACATTCCTAGTACCTGTTTTGCTCTTTCCACCAGTTTCCTGAAGTTGACTTTCTCCCTGCTGTCAGATGTTGACTCTGCCTTTGATGTGTGTTTTGTTGCAGATGGAGTAGATGGAAAACAAGCACGGAGAACCAATTCCAGCACCCCGTTAGGGGAGCTGTTTGACCATGGCCTGGACAGTTGGTCGTGTGTTTACTTTGTTGTGACTGTGTACTCCATCTTCGGACGAGGACCGACTGGTGTCAGTGTTTTTGTTCTTTATCTCCTGCTGTGGGTGGTTTTGTTTTCTTTTATCCTGTCTCACTGGGAGAAGTATAACACAGGCGTTCTTTTCCTGCCATGGGGATATGACATTAGCCAAGTGGTAAGTATATATTCTACCCTACATTGTCCACTCCACATGTTTTAAAGTTTATGTTAACCCTTTTCACTGCTGTTAGGCATTTTTTAATTAGAACTGATGTGTGGGGTTGGAGAAGTGGCTCAGTAGTTAAGAGCATGGGTTCTTTTGTTTTCAAATCTGATACCTTCTTCTAGCCTCCCTGGGCACCAGGCACTTGAGTGGTGCACAGGTACACATGCAAGCAAAAGCACACATACAGCTGGGTTGTGGTTGCACACGCCTTTAGTCCCAGCACTCGGGAGGCCAGGAGGCAGAAGCAGGCAGATCTCTTGTTTGAGGCCACCCTGATCTATAGAACAAGTTCTAGGACAGCCAGGGTTACACTGAGAAACCCTGTTTCTAAAAGCCAAACCAAACAAAAGAACCACAAACATTAAAAAAAAAAAATTAATAAAAATAAAAAAGGAGAATTACTATGTGCTTTAAAGTTCTCTTTTCCTGGGAAGAGGACCGGGATGGAGATGTAGTACAGTGCTGGATCTCCTGCCTAATGTGCAGAGCCATAGGTTCTGTCCCCAGCATCACTGACTCCCAAATACACAAAACTAAAACATGACAACAGACTTTCAGTGTACCTAGCACTCAGCTTTACCAGTTCCCAGCACATGGCCTCTAGCTTCATGTATGTTGTCTGTATCTTCCTACCTTTTTTTTTTTTTTTGAGACAGGGTTTCTCTGTATAGTCCTGGCAGTCCTGGAACTTACTCTGTAGACCAGACTGGCCTCTAACTCAGAAATCTGCCTGCCTCTGCCTCCCAAGTGCTGGGATTAAAGGTATGTGCCACAACCGCCCCGGCGCTAACTCTTTTACAGGAAATGTGGTTAAGTGCTTTATTTATTATGTATCTTTAAGTGATAAGAGCTTTAAAAGTATCATAATTACAATGCCATTATTACAAACTTAGTGCTATTAAATGTGATTTACTTGGAGGAAGGTGCGCACATCTTTGTCTCCCTCGCCAACCTCAGTGAGGTGAGGAGAGAGAGCTGTCTCTCTGTCCAGCTCTGGGTTACTCTCCCTGCCCTTGGGTCTCAGCTTCTGGTGTGGTCATGAGACTCCAGAGGCTGGAGCATGTTGGCTAACGGAGGTTGGTTAGGTGAGCAGATCGAGCCGTCCTCTGCCTTAACCAGCTTGTGGGCTGCCGTTGAAAGGGTCCAGATGCTGACTAGTTGCCTGCCTTGCCTGTACAGTAGCTATTTGATGGCAATATTGGAGGGGGAAAGTCTCTTACAGGCAGGAAGGTTTGCCATATAGCAAATTTCAGCTCATTTTTAGTAATCACTTTGATGAGACTTAGTGATGCATAGAGCATCACTGGCTCCTGGGGTTTCAACTGTTAATTCCTCTGCTCTGTCTGTTTCCCTTCCAGACTATTTCTTTTGTCTACATAGTGACTGCGGTTGTGGGAGTTGAGGCCTGGTATGAACCTTTCCTGTTTAATTTCTTATATAGAGACCTATTCACTGCAATGATTATTGGTAAGAAGCTCCATGTCGAAGCCTGTTTTAACATCACTTTGTTATAAAAGCCCAGTGTCTGACTGTAGCGAGTGGTAGCACTCTTCCTTGTTCTCCAGCGAGCACCCTACGACCCTGTACAATGTCTACCAGAGTGTTAACGGAAGCAAGGGGGCTTTTGTTGTTGAGCACCAAGCCTTTTCTAATCAGAGAGGAATACCAGAGTAGATCACCACTCGAGCTTTGTTATCATCCAGTTTAGTTGAGCCTGTATTGGAGAATCTACGTTTAGTGGACATTTCATACCTAAGATGAAATATGGAGACTTTATGACCTGTCTGCCTAAAAGTTTAAGCCTCTCTTCCTTATGTCACCAAACGCTGAAGAATTTTGGTCATGGTAACCATCTTTATGCCCTGTCTGTTACTCTCTTAGAAGCCACCTGTCTCCAATCCTGTGTTAGCCTCCTGTCACAGGGCCTCTTCCCACCATCACCTCAACCTGAGCTATTTGGTTATCTTTTCTTTTTTCATTTTCTTTTTCTTCTTCTTTTTTTTTTTTTTGAGGCAGGATTTTATATAATCAAGGCTGACCTTGAATTCCTGATCCTCCTGCTCCCACCTCCCAAGTGCTAGGATTAAAGATGTATTGTCCCCATGACTAGCTTAAATATCCATTAAAGCACATGGTTTACATTAAAAAAAAAAAGCCATACATACAGTAAATGTTTGTATATTTTTTCTGTAAACTCCATAGGACAAGCTGCCTGGTTGAGAGACTCACTAGTGGTAGGAGAAGAGAGGTAACTTTTCCAAGGTTTAAAAAACAACAACATAAACATATCCACTCCATATAAATAAACATTTGGTAGCTAAATCAGAGTGATTCCTAAGTGTGTGGCCCAGAACTACAGAAAGGTGTGCACCGACTACAGTAGTCATCAGTTTCTAAGCCTTTTCTAATCTGCAAGGCGTGCCAGCAAGAGTGGGGGGGTTGTGTTTAGATGAAGCAACAGATCAATAGCCTACAGATATGCCTTTTACTCTACTTAGATCTTTCCTTTTCTGTCTTTCGCCTCTTTGGGGACCCCAACCAGCAGGATTAAAAGGCAAAAGACCCCAATTCCTTCCTAAGTGGCTTAATCAGGCCTTTATTTATTTTAAGGGAAAAGTTACATTAGGTGAGGGGAAAACAATGTTGCGAGGGGATAATAGCAGAGAGAAAACAGCTTATATCCAGAATGAATGCTAATTGCCATTAAGTTCCAAGTCTAAGGATAAACCCATGCCAAGATTAATAAGCAAGTCTGAGTATCCCAAAGCAAAATGCTTCTAAGCAAAAGTGTGCCAAAGCAAGTGTCCCAAGGCAAAAGCCCCGAGGCAAAATGCCTCCAGGCAAAAGTATCCCAAGGCAGGAATGCCTCTAAGCAAAGGCATGGCAAGGCAAGAATGCCTTAAGGCAAGAATGCCTTAAAACTCCTCGGAGTCAGCTGCCTTTTATAGACCTGAATGACGTAATAAACTGCTAGTTAGCTGAAACTGTTTCCAATTGGTCAAAGGCAAGTGCTGTCAGTTTATCTGCTGTTAGGATAAGGGAATTAGCTCTCTACACTTTTCTAGGACCCCTAAAATAATAACCTGGAATCCTTTGCTTTTTACGGCTCTACAGACTGCTGGTACTTTCCTGTATGGTCAGCTGTCCCACAGATACCTCCTCTGCTTAAATTGAAAGTTAATGTGCACACAGTAGGAAGCACACACCATCTAGTTGTCTCAATCTAAATAGTGATGAGAGGGTTCAGGTATTTTATGTCAATTCCAACTCAGTGTATATTCTTCACCTAGTAGGACTGTAGATGTTAATGTTGGTTAGCCCTTCATTCGGCAGACAGGTAGGGAACATAAATTGAAAATGATAGTTCCAAATAGAATCTGTTAATAAAAGTATTGCTTTGTGTTGTGAGATCATTTTTAGAGATTTATGCATTTATATTTTACTTCAACATACAAGCATTGGCTTTTCTTTTAATTTTTTTTTTCTTCCTAGTTATAGAAAGTATTCATGATTACAAAGTTAAATCTATAAAGCAATATATTCAAAGAAGTGTAGTTTTTATTCTACTGATTCTTTTCCCTCAGCCATTTTTTGCTTCTTATTTATTTATTTATTTATTTATTTATTTATTTATTTATTTATGTGTGTGTGTGTGTGTGTGTGTGTGTGTGTGTGTGTGTGTTTAGGTCAGTGGACAACTCTTTATGTGGGTTCAGAGGATGGGGCTCTGAGTTAGATGATGGTAAAATATCTTTACTCACTAAGTCATCTCTCCAGCCCTGTTCTCAGCTTATAATTTGTGGCTTAGATTTCATTATTTTCTTATTATAAGTAAATACATGCTTCATATTCTCATTTTCTTTATAGCCTCCCCCCCATCCACACACATACATTTGATGGTGTATCCATGGTAGTAATAAGGGTTTTCCATGTCTCTTCTTCCAGCTTCCCGATACTTTACTGTGTGGATGTGCCATAGAGGTTCAGCCAGTGTTTGGATTGTCTCCATTCTCTTGTTGTTGCACACAGTGTTGTAGTGTAGTCTCTGTGTGTATCTTTTTATTTTTTTTTCTGGGCTATTATGGAAGAGATTCCTAGAAGTTGAAAGGTTAGTGGAGGACAGATCATGCGTGTGGTGTTGTTGTGTTGAACACTATCATACTGTTGTTGACTTTGCATTCCTATGAGCGATTGTAAAAAAAAAAAATGGCTTATTTATAGTTTTGTCACATTGGTTACCCTGATGGGTAAGAAATGATATACTTGTAAAGTTTCAGTCTGCCTTTCTCATGAATGAACGCACCCAGGCTTAACAGCCATTGTGTTTGTTTTTCTGTGTGGCTTAAATTCTCTAGCCCACTTTCCCCAACAGAATTATTGATCACCTCTTTTATTCTTAGAGGCACTTGTGTATTGGGTGCACTAATCCTTTGAGTTGATTAGTTTTCTCACTTGTCTTATAAACTTCTAGATACTTTTTAACTTGGTGAAGCTTTTTGTTGTTTGTTTGTTTTTATTGATGTTTTGTTTACATATGTACCATGTATGTGCCTGTGCCTTTGGAGGACAAAAGAAGTCACTGGATCCCTGGATCTGAGGTTACAGATAGTTGTGAGCCACCATGTGGGTACTGGGAACTGAGCCTGGGTTCCCTGCAAGAGTAGTTAGTTCTCTTAACTTGAGTCATCTTTCAGCCCCATGTTGATGACTTTTTTGTGTTTTTTAATTCTATGTGTATGAATATTTTGATTACACATATATCTATGTATCACAAATGCCAAAAAATGATGTCAGATCCCCTGGAACTGGAGTTAAAGATGGTTATTAGCCACCATAGTTGCTGGGGACTGAACCCAGGTCCTTGAGAAGACCAGACAGTGCTCCCAAGAGCCGAACCATCTCTCCAGCCCTGAATCTTGGTGATTTTTATTACTGCACATGTTCCTATATGATAAGTTAGAAATGTAAGAAATAAGAGTTTGTTTTGTTTTGTTTTGTTTTTTGTAACCACGTTATCCTTAGGTTGTTTTTCATTTTACTTAATGCTTTTTTAAAAATAAGTTCTTTGATTTTTCTGTAACTATTTTACTCTCTGTATTTTAAAGTCTGGCCTTAAAGTTATAGTACTATGAAAAGCAGGTCTGCATATATGGGTTCCATCGCACTGTACACTTGGCAGTTAAGAGTTATATAGATAAACCTTTAACAGTTAAGTGTTCTTTCCAGAACATAGGATACATTCTACTAGGAGAAGAAATAAACACAGTTTTATCCTTTGGAAACTTAAACAAAACACAGAGTGTCTCCATGCTTACTAACACGGAGTGTCTCCGTGCTTACTGTGCCTAGGGCTGTTTTTCTCTCCCCACCAAGATAATGTCTCATTGTGATTGATAGCAAATTTGTCTCAGCCTTATTCCAGTGACTTGGAGCTACAGATATCTGAGTGAATTAGCTTAGCTTCGACTCTCCAGTGAGCCCTACCTTAGTGTGGAATGACTGAGCACTAAGAGCTCTGAGAAATACAACCGACTCTTCTTTCCTCCTGACAGCTCCCTGCCCTCTCACATAGTCTCATTTAGAAAATTTATTTTAGTTGGATTTGGAAGTAGAATAATTAATGTAAAATTATTTATATTTATTTTTGAGGCAGTTTACTTTTTTTAGCCCAGCCTGATCTGGAACTTTCTATGTAGTGCAGGCTGGCCAAAAACTCATATTCTCCTTTGCCTCAGCCTAAGTTTTGGAGTTTTATGTACACTCGTGCCTAACACATTTCTTTTGACATAAGATACTGGCCAGGTTCATCTTTTAGTGTTTTTTTAGCCAACATTTTAGAAGTAGGTTTTTGTTTATTCATCCATTCATTTATTTGGAATTGTTTCACAAGGATATTTTCTAACTTTGATCCTTTATAAGATCACAAGTCTATGTAGGATACCAAAAACTGCAAGGTATTTGGCTTAGAGATTGAAAGAGAGGATCAGGGATTTATACCTCTGGGGATTATAAAGCATACTGGAGGGCCAAAGTGGGGATCAGATGGAGGAGCACTTGCTAGTGTGTGTGCTGTGTTTTCCCCCATACCCCCACCCCAGGGCTGCAAAACAAGAAGATAAAGACATTAGGAAAGTCATCCAGTCCATTTCCGTTCAGCTGGCTCTGCTGCATTGTTCAGGAGGATGTGGCTACTTACCTTCCAGAAGCTGTGGTTGGCATTAAGAGAAAGCTCCTTAGCTGGGTGTGGTAGAGCACCCTATAATTCTAGTACAGGGGCCACTGAGGTAAAAGAGTCTGTGGCTAACAGAGCAGGTTATGAATATGAATTGATTCTCAGACAAAGGCTGGAATGGCCATCCAGTGATATGTAGGAGAAGGAGTCATGGTCACTCAGGAGTGAACCAGGTCACCTTCAAGGTCAGAAGTGACATAGAGCTTACTAGTGGGAGCCTTGGTGGGTTTCAAGAGTATCCTTTTGGGGACAGGATGAGCAGATGAATGTTAAGAACTAAAAGCAGTAGAACGGAGCAAATGATGGAATGTGACAGGTGAGCTGGGCCCCAGCGCCCCAGTAACAGGGATAGGGTTCCTTAGAATGGCCACAGGTCACTGTAGACTTGTGGGAAAATAAACATGGCATGGATAGGGAGGGAAAGAGAGAAAGTGGAGATTCTAGGAAGATTAAAAACAAATAGGAAGCACCTGACCCTGAGAGGTCTGCCCTGCCTGCTTTGGAGTTCTTGTAGGTTCCTGGTTATTCTGCTGGGTACCGTCGGCATCTTCGTGTAATGATCCATGCAGTTCTCAGACCCTGTGCAGTTGGTACTACTATTTTACTATTGTTCCGCTACAAAGCTGAGGAAAATGCAGCCTGGAACGGTTGAGTTGCCCAGGGTTAGGGCTCTTTGACTGGTTGATGATGACCGGTCAACGTCCAGGCAGGTCAGGTATGCGCTGTGCGGATTCAGCCAGCCTTGGCTCGCTCTTCACTTACAAATGCTGTTTACAAAATAGTCTTACCATAGAGATAAGCTTGAATCTAAAGACCACTGGCTCTAAAACACCTGGGCATTTTGCATGGATGCGCTAACTTAAAATATATACTCTGGAATAATTCATAACAATTTAAATATTCTTCCTTTTAGGGTGTGCATTATGTGTGACTCTTCCAATGAGTTTATTAAACTTTTTTAGGTAAGTTTTTTTTTTTTTTTGAGTTGTGGAGAAACAAAAGAAAGAAAAGAAAATCTTTAGCACTTGTATAATTAGCAGAATCTAAAGAACTGTTTACTTTTTGCAATACTGACGTTTTGAAATGGTTTAAAAACCTATATTTCAGATCTAGAGTGATAATTGATATAATTGAGGTTTTCTCTGTTGGCTAATGTCAATTTAATTATACTATAAAATGGCCAGTTCTTTTGTTAAGGTTTTGGGCTCAGCAGTCTTCACGTTGTCCCTTCTTTGAGTGAATCAATAGGTACTTTCTTGTTAATACTGATTTGTACAGTTTTTAACTGAAGGGTTTAGTTTATACTTAAGAGATCATAGCCCTTCTGTGTAGTTACTACCAGACTTTACGATGACCCACCTTCTCACATGAGAGGCTGTGCAGGCGGCCCAGCCTTTGGGGGATGCTTTCTTCAGTAGGGTAGAGGTGGAGCTCCAGGCCTGACTTCTGCACACCCCATCTTTGCTGGCTACCCTCACTTGCTTTGTTTTGTCAAAATATATTTTGTTCTTTCATGTCTTAGTCACGTGAACTGAGGATTGAGTTTTATTCCTGACCCTGGTAGCAGTTATAAACTTAGTGCATTCCATCCTAACTTAACCCTCCCTTTAACGTGCACTTAATGGCACCGGTTCTCTGTGCAGGAGATAGGACTGTAAATATGCAGTAAGAGTACATGCAGATGGTAAGTGTTAGGCATGTGTAGACCAAGCCAGCTTAGTCAGTCAACAGGTTCCTCAAGGAGGGAACAAAGATTAGACAACACTGTAGCATGACCCCAGCCAGTTCTGAGGCTGAAGAGACTTAATTTTTCCCCAGTCTGCTTTTATACCATTTTGAGTATATTCAAATAATATAGTTAGTTCTAGATTAAGGAACAAACAAGGCAGTAAACACAGTCCCATGATCACTGTTTCTAGGGGCTTAGGATGACCAAAATATCTGAGTCTATTTCCCTGTCCTAGCTAGCCCATAGTCAGATTCCTGTCTGAGCTTACTTCTGGGTCCTCGCCCAATGTCAAATTCCTGCTAAGTTTCTAGAAGTGGCCCCAAAAGCTCTCCACAATACGTCTTATATGTACTGTTCTGTATTGACTTTTCAGAAGCTATAAAAGCAACACTCTGAAGCACAATTCCGTCTATGAAGCCATGGTTCCCTTCTTCTCTCCGTGTCTGCTCTTCACTCTGTGTACAGTGTGGATCCTCTGGTCACCTTCAAATATTTTAGAAATACACCCTAGGATATTCTACTTCATGGTTGGAACAGCTTTTGCCAATATCACAGTAAGTCTTTTTTTTTTTTTTTAAATCATATAAGCCAGATATGATAGCTTCACCTATAATTCAGAGCCAGCTTGGGCTACATGAGACCCTCTCTCAGAAAACCAAAATAGCAAGACCAAAAAGAATCAAAGCAGCTTTGAAAGGTGTTTGTTGCTGGTTAGAGGTCAGAGCTTGGAGGTTGTGTTTCTTCTTCACTATCATGAAGAAACTTAGTTATGCGGAGGCCTAGGAGGCTGCTCTGCAGTGCTTCTTCATGTAGCGAAGAATTCTGAAATTGGAAGATGCTTCTTCATGTCGTGTCTTTCTGTGCTGTGAAGAAGCAGCCCTATAGCCTCTGTATTGGTGCTTTTCTCATCTCATGGCAAAGTACCTACAGAAGCAGCTTAAGGAAGGTTTCATTTTTGGCTTCTGCTTTCAGAAGGGAGACAGTTGACCACAGCGGGTGGCATTAGGTCACATGGTTGGTCACATAGCATCTCCAGTGAAGCAGCAGCAAGGGGACTGCTCAGCTCACTTCTCTTGTTCAGTCCAGGACTCCAGCACATGGTAGTGCCGCCCTCATACCGAGTGGGTCTTCCCTCTTCATTTAAACCTGGGAGTTCCTCCGCTGACACGCGCAGAGTCTAGTCAAGTTGAGAGTGGAGATTAGCCAGCAAACACCCTTACCACATTGTCCCTGTCCTTCTGATATGGTCCCAAGAGCTATGCATGGTCCCAAGAGCTGTGCTGTAAGGGTGGGGCCAGGGGCCCCGTAGGGTCCTGAGCAGTTGAGAACTATTGAAAATTGATATATTTTTGGAAACTCTTTATATGTGGAACTGGCTAACTTTAAACATGCTTTGCTAATTAATACCCCTCTTTTTCTCCCCTCTTCTTGCTTCTCCCAAGTGCCAGCTAATCGTTTGCCAAATGAGCAGCACACGGTGCCCGACTTTGAACTGGTTGCTGCTTCCTCTCTTTTTGGTTGTGGCAACAGTGATTGTAGGTGCAGCCACCTCCCGCCTTGAAAGTGTTCTCCTTTACACACTTACAGCTGCCTTCACTATGGCTCACATCCATTATGGAGTTCAAGTGGTGAGTGATGGAGAGCAGAGAGAACTGCCTCTTGGGAGTACAGAAGGACACAGGCTGTGGTGGGGAGCTGTAAGAGGGTTGCTTAGTGCAGCCCTGGAAACGTGGAGGGTATGCTCAAGTTGTAGGTGATGGTGCTTATGTTATAGCAACTGCAGATGGTTTTTAAGTGAGGGATTATGGGGAGTTAGTTCTTATTCTAAATCATTATATAAGTGATTTTTTTTTAATTGAAAAAATGCTGTTTTGTTCTTTTCATTCTGTGGGACCAGATAATCCGATTATTTCTGTTTCTCTGCTTCTTTGATCCTAGGACATATTTATTGCTTACTAAGTTGATTTGGAGAAACAAATAACATTGGCTTATAGTACTCTTCAGGCTATTCCTAATCCTGTGAAAAGTTGATCCCTGAAAGCACATAAAGGTGGAGAGAACTAACTTCACAGACTTGCCCTCTGATCTCTACACATCCACACGTGTACCATACACATGCCCAACAATAATACATAAAAATAAAGTTCTCATGGGGCTAGTATCGTGGCTACTTGCTGCCAATTGTGACTACCAAGTTCAATTTCAGCATCTCCTGGTGGAGGGAGAGAACTAGTTTCTGCCTCTGACCTCTACATCCATGTCATGGCAGACACATGCCCCTCCCCCAAGTAAATAAATGTAAAAAGAAAATGGAGAGCAGGGGAGATGGCCCAGTGGTTAAGAGCAGTGGCTGCTCTTCATTGGGTTTCATTCCCAGCACCTACATATGAAGGTCACAGCCATCTGTAACTCCAGTTCCAGGGGATCAGATGCCCTCCTCTGGCCTCCATGGGTCCGGAACCCATGTAAACAGACTTATATGCAGGTAATACCCATAGACATAAATAGTTAAATTAAAAAAATAAATCTTAAGAAATCTGGAAAATTTACATGCTAACAGAAAGAGCACCTTTTTTGTCCGTCTTTGTGCCATTTGCTACTTCTAACTAGAAACTACACAAAATCTTGACTTGAACTACCAAGTTCAAGTACCAGAAGTACCAAAGAATTGTCCCCTACCAGGGTGTCGTAGCCAGTGTTGCCCACAGATGCACAGGCTTCATCCAGGCTAGGAAGCATTGCCCAGCAGAGTTTAAGAGGCTAAATGCAGGACTCATTTTCTGTACTGGGTGGTGTGAGTTAGTTGTCTGCTCTGGAAGGCTCACAGAAGGACTAGAATTTGGTCCCGCAGAACCATTCTTGTTGGTGGCAGTTTTTACTGTGTCAGTAAGTTGCTGTGTCTGCAGAGGTGAATTCTGAGCATGTTCCCAGAAGAACTGTCCGTGTTTGTCACTGTCCTGTGTTCTGGTCTTCCATAGGTGAAGCAGCTGAGCCGACATTTTCAGATTTATCCTTTTTCATTGAGGAAACCAAACTCAGATTGACTAGGAATGGAAGAAAAGAATATCGGCCTGTAACCTTGAGAAAGCGCTGTAAATAGATGCGTGTAAATACTTCATCCATCACCAGTGAACTAAACGGATCTGCTTGACAGACATGAGGTCTCGGTGTGTGCTATGTGGACAGCAAGAGCGAAATGTCGTCTCAGCTTGTGGAATTGTGGACTTTCTAACTCCCAGCTTACTTTATTTTTGTTTTGTTTTGTTTTTTATAAACCATGAGACATTTGGTTAAGCACAGTATACATTAAACCAGCTAAACGTTCATGAGTCCATGACATTTTGACTCACATGGAGTTGAAGATGATTTACTTTGATGTTTAAGGTCCCCAGATTGATTCAGGAACACTAATAGCATTCAGACAGCCACAGCATGTCTTAATATTTGATACTTTATGGTACGTCTTTAGCTGTAGGAATAATAGAAAGCCCAAATGTAATATAGAAAAGCATCAAAAAAGTCTCTTCAGCCAGAGATGCCAGTGACTCCAGAACAGGGTACAGTTGCCAAATCCTGGTTGCTCTCCAGCGAACTGCCTTTCCCACCTGCTGTGGAGGTGGTCTGGTGTCCTGGCTCTTACTATAGCTAAATCCCGATAAATGGTCTAATTTTCTTTTAGAGTGAAGTGTTCTGCTGTTCCTTAGTAGGGAATGTGTTACAATTATAGCGGGCCGTGTGGCATAGCTCATGTCTAATTGTGGCTGTTCCTCTATCAGAGCAGCAGTGCATTGCTAGGATTGGGTGCCTGTGAGCTGTGATTTTGAAGAATACATGTGACAGTCCCAATGTTGTGGGACTTCCTTGTGAGGATATAGATAAAGTACCTTGTGAAAGGAAATTTAAACTGGAGTTAGGAGTCTCAGAACTCCTCATTGACCAGCTAGCACCCTGGCACTGTCTGTCCAGTTCTCGCTTTCCTTGTCTCCTGGGGGTGAGCTGCTGTGGATAAAGCAAAGAGATAGTCTCTTTCCCCTAACTTGCCCACCTCCCTATTGGAAGAAAACTTTTGATATATATGCCTTACTGAGTATTTACTTCCCTTAATGTGACTCAAAATAATTTTTGAGGTTTACTGACAACTTAAAAAAACTCCTTTCTCTGTATTGCGGTTATTTTATAAATCATACCTCTTTATGAATGTGGAGATTTTTTTTTCCTTTGGACTTTGTCTTTATTTAGTTTGGTGGTGGTGAAATTTACTTGCTGATTTTATTTTCCACTGAATGAGGTTTGTGCTTAAATGAAGAGTGTGTCTTAAACCCTTTTTTTTGGACAGGTTGCACTTGGATAAAATAGGCACCACATGTTAATATGTAATTAAATTCATAACTGTTATTTATCTATGAATGTGACCATCCTTAAATGTTGTAGCTCATTCCTTTGTTGAATATCTGTCTGCTGCTTTGTAAAAAAAAAACAAAAACAAAAACAAAACCATTGGTATGTCACGTAAACATTTTAAAATTCTAATCATTGTCACCCAGGCTGTTGAAAATGAGTCCAGGAGCTAACGTACAGTTCTGTGCTCAGTTTTAATTGTTTGTAAAGCTTACGTATATTTGGGGACATTCTCTGAGACGAAAAATGAAAGCAAAAATTGGTAAGAAGTTGATGTGGAAAGGAATAGTGATTCTGTGTTCATTGATCCATTGCCATCATGGAGGCCGGAGGGAGCGCTTTCTGTGGAGGTGACCATTCTGTGCACCTCGGGCTCCGCCGGAGTTTGTTAGAAGGTGTTTGGCTAATCATTCTACTGTTGTCTTTACCTTGTACACAAGAATATTCATTTGTATAAAAGAAAATAACTGATAAATATTTATAAAATAATGAACTTGGACCACAGGCTTTCTTCCCCTTGTATAGTAGACTGAAGAATCATGTCCTGTAATTTTGGGGCTCTTTTGGTTTTTTTTCTTTTTTCTTTTTTTTCTTTTTCTCAAAATGTCTGTTCTCTTTATTGCATCAAGTGGATTTGAAAGAAAATGTTTTGTGCCTTTTGTTTGTTTGTTTTTTTGAACATGCCTCTGTGATAGTAAAGAATTGTGTTTCTAGTTAGTTTGTTGTCACTGTTGAATGGCAGGGGACACTCCTAGCAAGGGGAAGCGGAAGCGAGCACACAGTGTCTCAGAATCCTGTGGACTCATGGATCCCTCCCAGCTTACTCAGGCCCTCCATCTTGGTGGTGCATCTCGAGATGCCCATATGTTGTAGCTAGCGGTACAGCGGGTACAGATTATCAGGAGCTCTGTGTATCTCTGTCACGCCCCCTCCTGTACACTTTCCCAAGTGTAAAAGGTGCTGCAAGTTTATGCACACTATCTGGGTGAGTTTACCCCACAGCTTCTCCCAGGTGACACAGCTGCCCTTTGGGGAGCAGCGTTCAGCGTTGCAGCGGTTGGGAGCGTACACATGCTTTCTGTTCTTGAGGAATAGAGGGCCTTGCCCTGGCCAGGCATTTGCTTGCTGTGCTGCTGGACCCACCCACCTTAGACACTGTCAGAAATTTCTTTTCAGGTTGTGGAAAAGCCCTTTCAAGCTTGTAAGAAAATAGTCTCTCTGTATTTGAGAGAGTGTGGGATACAAAAACATTAACAATATTTGGATAGAGGCTGCCACCTGGTCTTTCAATGATATTTATAATCTTATTGCAGTCCACTGTTTAAAATTGCCATAACCACTGTTTCTGCTTCAAAAATACTAATAGAGTTTATAGGTTTCAGAGCAATAGAGTGACTTTGAAGTAAAAATATGACCATTCTTTCTATTAATCAATTGTTATGATTGAAATACTTCTAATTCTAATTTTGAAAAGAAAATGTTGAGCATGGTTTGTTTAGAGTATTACAGCAGCACTACTAATCTGCCTTTGCTCGCTCCCGAGGCGTTGGAAGAGAGGTGCACATTTGGGGTTAGCACACGCTAAGTACATTAAGGGAGTGTATTGTAGTCAGAGGGGGTGTGGAAGGCACTTTGCTCCCTGAAGCCTACTCAACTCCATGACCTAGAGAGTGAGCAGGTCATTTGTAAGTCCAGGACCGCTTTCTCCCTTTAAAATGTAACTTGTAACTCTTCTGTCAACACGGCCAGCAGCACCTAGGACAGAAACAGCTTGCTGCATCCTGGCGTGGTTGCAACCAGATGTTGCCATATTCATGTGAATGTCTTAAATCTCTTGACTGGTGAAGGACTGGGAACAATGCTAGAGAAGGTCAAACCTGAGGTCTGCACTTTGACTCTGGGTCTCAAAATTAGCAAGAAACAGATGCAGAGATGGAGTTGGTTGTGGAGATGCAGAGATGGAGTTGGTTGAGGAGATGGCTTGTGTTCAGAATGCTCTCACCATGACTTATTTCAGGATTTGATCACGCCCTCTTTAGGAACTCTGTGATGTCAGACCAGAATTTTCTTTGTCCAATGAAATGTCATTTTAAGGCAACATGCCCGATCTTGAACACTCACTGTGGGCGAGTGATCTTATTATAGTTCTCTGCCCTACACCAGCCTTCCAGAAAGAATGTTAACCTAGCATGCCACATTGAAGCACTTTGCATTTAAAGCGACAGTCCTAACAGTAAAGTGGTGTTAATTAATTACTGCAAAATTTGAATGTGTGATGTTCTAGTAATTTAAAAAGCTACTGTAAATTTTTGCTTTTTCTTTATTATATAACCTAGTGGCTTGTACATATTAGATGTTTTGTTTGTTTTTGTTTCTAAATTGTCTACAGTTGCTGACATCATAGCAGGCAGGGTATGTGGTGAATCGTGATGGTCTAACTTTACCAGAGAGAGAGAGAGAGAGAGAGAGAGAGAGAGAGAGAGAGAGAGAGAGAGAGGTGTCTATGATGAGCGTGGGAATTAGACGTGCTGGCTGATTAATTTCCAGTGTTACAAACTGAGTATAACTTACTCTCTAACCTGCATGTTAATAGTGTGCTTTGCTGGAGAGAGTGTGTGCCAGCTGGTTACAGTACTCTGTCTTTTAAGCAGGGATATGTTCTTTTTATAGATATCTGTTGAGCTCACATTTAGGGTAGCAGAAGGAATTTTGACATTTGCAACTCTCCCACAGGCAGCCTGAGCAAGGTTTGTTCATTCAGTGAGAAAGGCTGGGTTCTCCGGATGGAAAGAAAGCACTACACAAGGATTTTAGAATATTTGACAAGGGCTTGTCTCTAGGAAAATACCTTTGGGTGGAACAGAAAGGTTGTACTGGGCTTTTAGGTCATTGTCTTCCCTTTCAGAAAACCACTCTTAGAGAGCTGGATGAAGTCAGTCCAGCTGCTCTTACGGCAGTTGGACCATGGCCTTTGAGAGTCTAGAATTGGACCAGGAACCAGTGCCCTTCCAGCATCATGAAAATGGAGATCAGAGAGTGTGCGGTAAGGCCAGGGAATGGCCAAGCACTGTGGGTCTTTTCTGACACGTTGGCCAAGATCTTTTAAACGGTTTCTTTGGGTAACAGAGTAGGAGTTGGATTGGGTTTTTTTGTAAAACCCAATCAGAAATAATCCTCCCTGAGTTCTCGCCTGTGCTATTCCTGGTAAGCAGACAGGTTGTAGGGGTGGCCCCTGTTCACTTGGCTGCATCATGGGCCTGTTGACAAGATACTGATGCTCAGCAGTGAGCATCAGAGCTGCTTGCCAACTCTATTGTCTGTGTTATCATTGGATATCCTCATCCGAGCAGCCATTCCAGAGACAAAGACTCAGTTATGTATAAGCATTAGCTCATTCAGAATGTCCTAGAAGACAGAATTCAGCATTGAACTCAGAATTTCAGTTAAAAAAAATAATAATGTGCCAGGCGGTAGTGGCGCACGCCTTTAGTCCCAGCACTTGGGAGGCAGAGGCAGGCGATTTCTGAGTTCGAGGCCAGCCTGGTGTATAGAGTGAGTTCCAGGACAGCTAGGGCTACACAGAGAAACCTTGTCTCGAAAAAACTAAAACAAAACAAAACAAAAAAAAAACCAACAATACAAAATCTAACCCCTTTTGGGCAGAGTGGAAGATAATATAATAATGACCAAGGTGTATAGGAATCCACGTGTCCTTTGCCTTCCTGCATTGGATAGTAACTGAAGAAAACTGCTTTTGTGAGTGAGGTTTCATGTTCTATGCTAAGAACAGGCAACAGGAACTGTGTGGCTGGGGATTTAACTTGGTGCCTTTATGGGTAGATTTCTGTAGTCTTCTGAAACAAGAGTATAATTTCTTCCCAAATACGTAAAATCCACCACTGGAGCAGGTGGGGTATGTTTGCAACAAAGAATGAAAAAGATACCAGAGATGAAGAAAAAGAAGATATAAAACATCTCCCTTTCAGGTTCTTTTAGTTGTAGTTGGCCTGCATAGGACTTGCAGTGTTAGTGTAGCATTCATTTACTCTGCTTCCATGTGCTTTGTATATTTACACGTTTACTATGTACACCTGTTCTCTATGTATATATGATATGGTATCTAATGGAGTTTACTCTTGATTATCAGCCAGGTGGCTGACCCTCACTAGCCTGTGGCTTTGTGTGGACTTGGTGTGCCCATGGCCCACATCGAAAGCCGCTTCTCCACCTGGAGCCGTAACCTTTCCCCTCCAGGTCATCTCAGTCCTGAGAAAGCTCTCAGAGTAGATCACCTTCCACTTCCCTTTCACCAGGGAACTGTGAGCCAGAAAGACTGGTTTCAAGAATGCTGCCTATTATCTTTGGTTTCTGGGTCAGCCAGGCCCTCTTTTGGACAGGAGGCAGCTTTGGGAGCAGTGTGCCTGTGGACTCCATCCGGGAGATACTTAATCTTGCTGACGCAGAGCTGTGTGCTTGCTTCACTTTACTGCAATGTTGAAAGTCTAGTGATTCGATGTATAGTAGAATACTCTGGGTAGTTTGAATGTGGGTTTTGTTATCTGTGCTGCTGTTTCCCTGTCGTTAGTCCATATAATCAAGACCTGTTTCTTGTCACGGGATTCTAGAAACCTTGACCTTACAACTGGGTTTATGTTTGTGTCTGCTGCTATGGACTCCAAAGGTTAGAGCAGTAGGTTTTAGTTTTGAAATGCTTAATTCTTTATTGATAAATATTTATTGTAATAAAAATAAATAATTTTTAAATCCTTTTAATTGTTTTCAAGTTGTCTTTTATTTTTATCCTTGGTAGAAGGGTAGAAGCAAAGGGGAAGGCACTGGAACAGGAAGCAGAGGCTGCGTGATTCAGAAGCAGTCACACGTTACAAAGCACAGTAGTACAGGTTTCGTTTGGTTTGGTTTTGTGATTTGTTTTTGTCCTTTTTTTTTTCTCTTTTTTTAGATAAGAGTGTTACTTGGCTCCATAGGCTCCGAAGTGACCTTTGATTTCTGATCTCCGTATTTCTCCTGCCGTTACTGGGATTCCATCAGGCCTGGCTTAGGATGTTCGGGGGATCCAGCTAAACTACATTACTAGCCCTAAAGGGGGGTTGTTGCTCTGGTTCTTGCTTGTTGAATATAAAAAGATCAGCTTAGGCTGGAGAGATGGCTCAGCGGTGAAGAGCACTGACTGCTCTTCCAGAGGTCCTGAGTTCAGTTCCCAGCAACAACATGGTGGCTCACAACCATCTGTAATGGGATCCAATGCCCTCTTCTGGTGTGTCTGAAGACAGTGACAATGTAGTCACATACATGGAATAAATAAAATTTTTTTTTTGAGACAAGGTTTCTCTATGTAGCCCTGGCTGTCCTGGAACTCACTCTGTAGACCAGGCTGGCCTCGAACTCAGAAATCCACCTGCCTCTGCCTCCCAGGTGCTGGGATTAAAGACATGCACCACCACCAAATCTTTTTTTTTTTTTTTTTTTTTT
>JADRCC010537318.1:0-27592 GCA_019843855.1 Hylomyscus alleni
GGGGGGGCGCTCTTAGAATCCGGCGTAATTAACACCTATTGCAGCCTGAGAAATTAGTGAAGAAATACCAGATTAATGTGATCAATACAATATTTTAAGTCAATTTTTCCCTAGTAGGTGAATTCTTGTAGGGGGCTTATTCCAACATAGTAGCAAAACTTGGGTTTCTTACTGTGGTTTTCGGGGAGCTTGTGAATGAAAATGACAGAAACACTCTGAACTGGGAACTGGGCACTACTCTCCCTTGGGCCATTGCTATGGCTTCCATAGAGTAGAGACATTTCTAGTTGCTGTCACTCAAAAGTTAGGAAGGCAGTGCCTCTGCTTAGGAAGCCAGGCATTCCTCTCTCTGTGGTCCCTGTGAACCGTAAATGTATGTTTTTACAAGGACACATATTTCTGTGTATATTCTGTATATATTCTTGTCAATCACTCTGCTAATGCCTAAGCTCCCTGCCGTCTTGGCCCATCCTGCTTCCTCTGACATCCCAGGGCTGAGCATGCATGGGGCAGATAGCAAATGCTCACTGAACACATATATCTTAAAAATGCTTTGTTCCACAAAGCAAGGTAACACATATCTGCAATCTAAGGGCTGGAGGTGGAGGATAGTGAGTTTGAGGCCAGTCTTGGCTACACAGTAAAACTCCATTTTAAAGAAAGAAAAACAACAACAACAACAACAACAACAACAACAAAACAACTGTCCTCCCCGGTTTCCTCTTTAATGCATTTCATATTCATGAACTCACTGGCATTATCTTTTAAACTTGTTCAAAATTTTTGTCACTTGATAAGCCACGCAAGTCACATCTGCTAGGTAAAACTGTTTTCTCCTGGCTTGTAAGAGTGTTTCCTTCAAGTTCCCAGGATTTCAGCCTTTATGTGCCGTTTAGTGAAAATGTGAATTGGTCCGACCATCACAGAAACCAGTATAAGGTTCCCAATGAAATTAAAATAGAGCTACTGTGTCACGCAGAGTCTCTCTTCTTGCTGCATAACCAAAGGAATGGAACTTAGAATTTTGCACAGGCTCAGTCCTATGTTCTCTGCAGCATGATTTAAATAGCCAACCTGCGGGGACTGCTTAAATGTTAGTGGACAGGACCGGCATTGGCACAGGACACACCAAGACAAGTTCTAAACACAAAGGAAGATCTATTTGTCCCAGAGGAACAGAGACAAGGATTAAGAGACAAAGGCAGGAGACACAGGAAGAGGGAGAAGGAGAAGGGAACGAGGGAGGAAGGAGGGGGGAGGGGAAGGAGGGAGGGGGGATATTTGCCCCGGAGGGATAGATGACTGCCTCTGGATAGAGGAGACAGATATGGCCCAAAGGCAAGTGATAGTTTATAAAGGGAAAGGGGGAAACCTGGGTTAGCATGAGCTGGTTTGTTTTGATTGGGCATGTTAATTAAGGTGGCCGAAAAGGGGGCTTTTGACTGTTAGACTTCAGAACTTTGATAGCTGGACCTTGGTGACCAGCTTCAGGAGAAGGAAGTGGCCAAATAAAGGAACAGACCCTGGTGGCTTGCTTTAGGAATGTAACCTGCGGTTTACAAGGGAGAGGTAAATGTGGAAGGGAAAAGCCCACCACCACGTGTTCCCATGCTCAGGCCCGCCACCACATGTTCCCATGCTCAGGCCCACCACCATGCTCAGGCCTGCCACCATGTGTTCCCATGCTCAGGCCTGCCACCATGTGTTCCCATGCTCAGGCCTGCCACCATGTGTTCCCATGCTCAGGCCCGCCACCATGTGTTCCCATGCTCAGGCCCACCACCACGTGTTCCCATGCTCAGGCCCGCCACCACGTGTTCCCATGCTCAGGCCCGCCACCATGTGTTCCCATGCTCAGTCCTGCCACCATGTGTTCCCAAGCTCAGGCCTGCTAGAGCCCTTCACAGGTGAATCAAGAAAGAAATGTGATATTTACATACAATGGAGTATTGTTCAGCCTTAAATGAGACACCCTAAAAAATGCCCAGTAGGTAAAGGCACTTACTGCCAAGCCTGACATCCAGAGTTTAATTCTTGGAACCCACATGGGAGAAAGAGAGAACTGACTCTGGGCTTTCTTCTGACCTTCATATTCACATTGTAGCATGCACAAATCTGCAAGGGTGAATGTACACACAATAAATAAATGCAAAACCAGCTAACGTGTGTGTGGTGGGGGTGGAGTGGTTCCTCTGGCATTTGCAACAACCTTGATAAGTGAATCAGGCTAGACTCAGAAAGGCCAGTACCATAGCTCATGCCCTCAGGCGTATGTAGTCTATAAAAAAAGAGAGCTTGTGCAAACAAGAGTAGAAAGGGTTCAGAGGGCGATTATGGGCAAATAGAAACAGCTGTGAGTCCTGGAGAGCCAGCGCATAGCACAGCACCTGCAGCTGATAACACATAAGAATGGACCTAAGATGCTCCCACGGCACAACCGAGGAGCTCCTTAGGAACTGCAGGTGCTCCTCTACTTGACCATAAGGACCATCTGCTATCCATGCATGTGTCAAAATTTCATGTACTCCTTAAATATATGGGGAAGAAGCCATGAAATTATCATTTGAAAACAATGCCTTTCGCCGGGCAGTGGTGGCACACGCCTTTAATCCCAGCACTTGGGAGGCAGAGGCAGGCGGATTTCTGAGTTCGAGGCCAACCTGGTCTACAGAGTGAGTTCCAGGACAGTCAAGGCTACACAGAGAAACCCTGTCTAGAAAAAACCAAAAAAAAAAAAAAAGAAAAAAGAAAACAATGCCTTTCTTTCTTGTTCATGTTTCAGGAAGGTGATGTCTGGCCCAACTCATCCGCTGAAATCACTGTGTACTTTAACCCCCTAGAGGCCAGACTCTACCAGCAGACGGTTTACTGTGACATTTCAGGTATGGACTTGTTCTGTGTGGTCACCAGGTTATCAAGTGCTCAGAGCATGTGCATGTGTACATGTATGTATTTATATGTGTATGTGTGTGTGTGTATGTGTGTGTATGTGTGTGTGTATATATATATATAAGTGTGTGTATATGTGTGTGCATACATATGTATATACACGTGTGTATGAATTCATGTATGTGTTCATGTGTAAATATGTGTGTATATGTATGTGTATGTGTATATGTTTGAGTGCGTGTGAGTGTGTGTGTATAAGAATGTGGGAGAGCATGTACTCAGGCCATTTGGTGCTACATGATACCACTAGAAGGATCTATGTCCAAAGAGCATCTCTGAATCCACTTCAGTTAAGTCTGCCCCATGGCAAAGCTTCAACATAATAACCAATTTGGGTGGAAAATAATGGGGGCAAGGTGAGAGTGAGGAAGGATCTTACATGGTCTCAAAATGTTGTCCATCAAAATACTTACCAGTTATAAGCGGAGGAAACTCAGTTTTACAGTGAAGAACACTGAAGATGGCATCCTAGTTATGGAAAAGGTGACCCCCTAGGGCCCCTCCAACAGGATGCAGCTAGGACACAGTGTCCCGTGAACAGGACCAGACTACCACATCCTCTGGCCTGACCCAGAGGATGCTTCAGGCAAACCAGCTGAAGCACAAACTGCAAGGTCCAGCCTGGATCATCACAAACTTCAGTGTCATGAAAGTCAAGGGAGGAAGGGCGAGCTGTCCAAGAGAGACTCGAAAGAGCAGTGATGTGATCTAGACTGAACATGTTGCTGCCAAGAGCACTCACGGGGAAGAGACAAGGAAGTTCTTTATCCTTCCAGGGAAATTTGTCCATTTTCATTAGCCACCCATCAAGACATTCATTGTCTGGTAAGACAGTCTCTCACTGCGTGCCCTGGGCAAGCCTGAAACTCACTGTGTAATCCAGACAGGCCTCAAACTCTCAGAGCTCCTTACCTCAGCCTCCCTAATGCTGGGACTAACGATGGGAGCCACCACATCCAACTTCTGTCTTTTTAAACCTTCAGAATTCTTTTAAAATGCCCATAAGAAAAACAGGCAGGGTTGATGCATTTTGGAGCTACCTCAATCTTTGGGGTAGCTCTAGGCTCCTTCTGAGGACAGTGTGTCTGCAGTTGGCTTTTTATCTCCTTCTTCAGACTTGAACTGAAAGAGAAGTCTGTGTGGAGACTTGTAGCTCACTCCCTGGTGCTCTTTTCCTTCCCTTCATCCCCAGAGGGACTATTTAAGAATATCACAGAGACCTTAAAGCCCTCTGCATGTGGTACTGGTTGAGGAGCGAACTAGGGGGAAGGACCTCAGAAACATCCAGGAAAACAGAAGCTTCAGACTCAGTGGAGTCTTCATGAAAAACTCTTGATATCCAGGGACAAATCATAAGAAGGCATGTTTACTTTAGGTCAAATATTGAGGGACATCTGATATGCTGTCTTAAGGAGGAGGTTCTGCAGATCCACAGCCCTCTCTGCCCCTTCCCCGCAAGCAGAGAGCTTGCCTTTGGGGAGTGCTCCAACCCAGAAACTCAGGAGGAGGCAGGTCCAGCAGGAGGTACAGGCCTCAGAAGCTGCAGGGAAGCCAGCACAGGATCCTTTCTACCTCCCTCTTCACCTAGGAAGAGGTTCTGCAGATCCACAGCCCTCTCTGCCCCATCCCTGAAAGAGGAGAGCCTGTCTCCAGGGTTTGTTCTGACCCCAGGACCCAGGAGGGACAACTGACCCAGAGCCCACTGCACACAGTTCTTACCTGAGGAGAGCTGATCTCCCAGAAGTGCCGACACAGGCTTACAGACCCACAGGAGGAACAAGCTCCAGCCAGAGACAGCAAGAACATCTAACACCAGAGATCAACAGATGGCAAAAGGCAAACGCAAGAATCTTACCAACAGAAACCAAGACTACTTGGCTTCATCAGAACCTAGTACTCCCAACACAGCAAGTCCTGGATATTCCAAAACACCAGAAAAGCAAGATTTGGATCTAAAATCATATCTCATGGTGGTGATAGAGGAATTTAAGAAGAGCATGAATAACTCCCTTAAAGAAATACAAGAGGACACAGGTAAACAGGTTCAAGCCCTTAAAGAGGAATCACAAAAATCCCTTAAAGAATTACAGGAGAACACAAGCAAACAAGTAGAAGTCCTTAAAGAGGAAACACAAAAATCCCTTAAAGAATTACAGGAAAACACAACCAAACAGATGAAGGAACTGAATAAAACCATCCAGAACCTAAAAATGGAAGTAGAGACAGTTAAGAAATCACAAAGAGAGACAACTCTGGAAATAGAAATCCTAGGAAAGAAGTCAAGAACCATAGATACAAGCATCACCAAAAGAATACAAGAGATAGAAGAGAGAATCTCAGGTGCAGAAGATACCATAGAAAATATTGACACAACAGTCAAAGAAAACACAAAATGCAAAAAGCTCCTAACCCAAAACATCCAGGAAATCCAGGACACAATGAGAAGACCAAACCTAAGGATAATAGGTATAGAAGAGAGTGAAGATCTCCAACTTAAAGGGCCAGTAAATATCTTCAACAAAATTATAGAAGAAAACTTTCCTAACCTAAAGAAAGAGATGCCCATGAACATACAAGAAGCCTACAAAACTCCAAATAGACTGGACCAGAAAAGAAATTCCTCCCACCACATAATAATTAAAACACCAAATGCACAAAACAAAGAAAGAATATTAAAAGCAGTGAGGTAATATATAAAGGCAGGACTATCAGAATTACACCAGACTTCTCGTCAGAGACTATGAAAGCCAGAAGATCATAGATTGATGTCATATAGACCTTAAGAGAACACAAATGCCAAGCCAGGCCACTATATCCAGCAAAACTCTCAATTAGCATAGATGGAGAAACCAAAGTATTCCATGACAAAACTAAATTTACACAATATATTTCCACAAATTCAGCCCTTCAAAGGATAATAAATGAAAAACTTCAACACAAGGAGGGAAACTACGTCCTAGAAAAAGCAAAAAAGTAATTTTCCAACAAAATTAAAAGAAGATAGCCACATGAACAGATTTCCAACTCTAACTACAAAAATAACAGGAAGCAACAATTACCTTTCCTTAATATCTATTAATATCAATGGACTCAATTCCCCAATAAAAAGACATAGACTATCAGACTGGGTACATAAACAGGATTCAACATTTTGTTGCATACAGGAAACCCACCTCGTGACAAAGACAGACACTACTTCAGAATAAAAGGATGGAAAACAATTTTCCAAGTCAATGGTCCCAAGAAAAAAAGCTGGAGTAGCCATTCTAATATCAAATAAAATTGACTGTTACCCTAAAGTGATCAAAAAAGATAAAGAGGGACACTTCATATTCATCAAAGGTATGATCTACCAAGATGAACTCTCAATTCTGAACCTCTATGCTCCAAATCAAAGACCATCTACATTCATACAAGAAACTTTACTAAAGCTCAAAGCACACATTGCACTGCACACAATAATAGTGGGAGATTTCAATACCCCACTCTCTGCAATAGACTGATCATGGAAACAGAAACTAAACAAAGACACGGTGAGACTAACAGAAGTTATGAAACAGAAGGATTTAACAGATATCTATAGAACTTTTTATCCTAAAACAAAAGTATATACCTTCTTCTCAGCACCTCATGGTACCTTCTCCAAAATTGACCATATAATTGGTCACAAATCAGGCCTCAACAGATACAAGAAGATTGAAATAATTCCTTGCATCCTATCAGATCATCATGGATTAAGGCTGCTCCTCAATAACAGTATAAACAATAGAATGCCCATATACACGTGGAAGCTCAACAACACTCTGCTCAATGACAACTTGGTCAAGGAACAAATAAAGAAAGAAATTAAAGACTTTCTAGAGTTTAATGAAAATGAAGCCACAACATACCCAAACTTATGGGACACAATGAAAGCAGTCCTAAGGGGAAAACTCATAGCTTTAAGTGCCTACAAAAAGAAACTGGAGAGTGCATATACCAGCAATTTGATAGCACATCTGAAAGCTCTAGAACAAAAAGAAGTAAATTCACCCAAGAGGACTCAAAGGCAGGAAATAATCAAACTCAGGGCTGAAATCAACCTAATAGAAACAAAAAGAACTATACAAAGGATCAACCAAACCAGGAGCTAGTTCTTTGAGAAAATCAACAAAATAGATAAACCCTTAGCTCGGCTAACTAGAGGGCAAAGAGATATTATCCTAATTAACAAGATCAGAAATGAAAAGGGAGACATAACAACAGAAACTGAGGAAATCCAAAAAATCATGAGAGCCTACTACAAAAGCCTATACTCAACAAGACTGGAAAACCTGGATGAAATGGACAATTTTCTAGACAGATACCAGGTACCAAAGTTAAATCAAGATCAGATCAACAATCTAAACAGTCCCATATCTGCTAATGAAATAGAAACAGTCATTAATAGTCTCCCAACCAAAAAAAACCCTGAACCAGATGGGTTTAGTGCAGAGTTTTATCAAACCTTCAAAGAAGACCTCAAACTATTCCACAAAATAGAAATAGAAGGTACTCTATCCAATTTGTTCTACAAAGCCACAATTACTCTTAGACCTAAACCACATAAAGACCTAACAAAGAAAGAAAACTTCAGACCAATTTCCCTTATGAATATCGATGCAAAAATACTCAATAAAATTCTTGCAAACCGAATCCAAGAACACATCAAAACAATCATCTATCATGATCAAGTAGGCTTCATCCCAGGGATGCAGGGATGCTTCAATATTTGGAAATCCATCAACGTAATTCACTACATAAAAAAACTCAAAGAAAAAAAACCATGATCATCTCATTAGATGCTGAGAAAGCATTTGACAAAATCCAACATCCCTTCATGGTAAAAGTCTTGGAAAGATCAGGAATTCAAGGCCCATACTTAAACATAGTAAAAGCAATATACAGCAAACCAGTAGCCAACATCAAACTAAAAGGAGAGAAACTTGAAGCAATCCCACTAAAATCAGGGTCTAGACAAGGCTGCCCACTCTCTTCTTACCTATTCAACATTGTACTTGAAGTCCTAGCCAGAGCAATTAGAGAACAAAAGAAGATCAAAGGGATACGAATTAGAAAGGAAGAAGTCAAATGATCACTATTTGCTGATGATATGATAGTATACTTAAGTGACCCCAAAAATTCCACCAGAGAGCTCCTAAACCTGATAAACAACTTCAGCAAAGTAGCTGGATATAAAATTAACTCAAGCAAATCAGAGGCCTTCCTCTACACAAAGGATAAACAGGCTGAGAAAGAAATTAGGGAAACAACACCCTTCACAATAGTAACAAATAATATAAAATACCTTGGTGTGACTCTAATTAAGCAAGTAAAAGATCTGTTTGACAAGAACTTCAAATCTCTGAAGAAGGAAATTGAAGAAGACCTCAGAAGATGGAAAGATCTCCCATGCTCGTGGATTGGCAGGATTAATATAGTAAAAATGGTCATCTTGCCAAAAGCAATCTACAGATTCGATGCAATCTCCATCAAAATTCCAACTCAATTCTTCACAGACTGGAAAGAGCTCCAGCAGCATATGTATAGCAGAGGATGGCCAAGTTGGTCATCAATGGGAGGAGAGGACCTTGGCCCTGTGAAGGTTCCATGCCCCAGTGTAGGGAATGCTATGGCCAGGAAGTAGGAGAGGGTGGGGTGGTGAGCAGGGAGACGGGGGAGGAAACAGAGGATTTTTTTAGTTTTAGGGTTTTTTTTATTTTATTTTTTTCTTATTTTCTTTTCTTTTTTTTTTTTTCTTTTGGAGGGGAACCTGGGAAAGGAGATATTGTAAATATATTTTTTAAAGAAAAAAAAAAAAGAAAAATAGGTAGACAGCAAAATTCTAAAGCCAAAAGGCAGCCTTTCCCTCCTGGAGCGCTACCAAGGAGCATGGTGAGCTCCTTGGTGAGTTTCCTGGGAACCCTGGCTAACTCTGTGTTACTGTTTGTCGATTCACTAACTTCACACAATTCTCTTTAGTCCTCAGTATAAAAGTCTTGCATTTAATTTACCTTTATTGTCTCTTTCCTTCACTATGCTTATGGAGTTATAACTTACAGTAAAATTCACCCTGTCTCTGTGTCTTTTGACAAACCTGAGTAGTGGTTTCCCCACTATCCAAATCAAAACAGAGAAAACCCGCATCACCCTGCAAAGTTCCTTTATGCCCTCCGCTGGCAGCACCAAGCCCCCATTTTGCCCTCGCAAGCCGGTCATTCTTACTGTATTTATTTCATGAGTTTCACTTACAGCTTTAAATTGTATATTGAACCCTAATGGTTCTGTTCCCTGGACCTTATGTCTCTTGGCATGTAAGGATCCTGGTACACCTAACTTTCCCATCAATATTCTGCCACCCTCCCCCTCTGCCTTCTATGGGTTTCCCCACTTCTTTAATAAGCTCATTATTGATAACCATAGTTAAACCTAATATTTACAGAGATATCATCACTCCATGAATATATGTCCCTAAGGCCTATGCCAAGGAGTCTCTTCCTTAATAACCATCAATACCTCTACTGTTTCATCTGTAGGTTGCACAGGGTAGCACGGATGCTCTGATTATTTAAACTAGGAGGATGAACGATGAGTCCCCAGTCATCCAAGTCCCATCAACCGCCCGAACCCCACCATTCTCCCACATCCCTGTAGCCATGCTCCTCAGCCAGCCTTGGGCTGCGAACCAGAGACTGTGCTAGCCTCCCCTTCAACACACCTATCACCGTACATGTCATGGGGGTGGTTTTCCTGCTTTCCCATTATAGTCCTAACATCTCTCTAGTCATCCCTAAGCAAAATGGCCTTGGCTTCCTTTATTTTTGAAATTTCTATGTGGGAATCATGCTGTGCAGAGCCCATGCCACAAGCACTGAGAACATAAAGCTGTTCAACAAAATGTTCAATGAAAGAGCAAATGATTGAAGCAAAAATACACCCAAATGGCTGACTGCGTTCTGTTTGATTGGGTGTTTTCCTTGCACATGGAGGTGGGATTCTCACCATGGCCCCAGGATGAATGCAGAATAGTTAAGGAGTTTAGGATAGTAGTCTATCACCTTACCTTGCTGCAGACCAGCATCCAGGACACCAGGCGTCTTAGGGGGTATGCAGGAAATGTTGGGCGGGGTGGCAATGTTCAGACACAGCCTGGAAGCATGCCAGTAGCCCCCATGCCACAGGTGGTGGGACCTCCTCCAGCTCTGCAGGGACACTGTGCTGGGCGTCATTCCAGGGGGCCGGCTGCTCTCCAGGAGGTTCCCAAACAATACACCACGAGCTGTATTCATCCATTGTTTCCTTTGTGCTTTCAAATTCTCCCTGCAGATCTCTTATCCTGGGTAGACCGGAATGTAATGCTTTCTCCATCTGTGTGTCAATCTCTTCTTTATTTTGTTAGTCATTTATTAAAAGACTCGGTTGCCAAGGAGGGGCTCTGTTTGTGTAGTGATTCCATATTATCATTCCCCCTGTAAGTTCCGTGCAATTCTGTGTCCTTTGGAGGGCTGTTGATGATTGCTGATCATTATCTTCAACCAGGTGGCAAAACCCCCTGGTCCTACCTCACTAAGGAACCCATGTTAAGTGGAAGGGGATGGAAAGGTTCCTTCATGCCTTCATGGCCGCCTTTATTTTTGTTGGCATTGACTTTAAGATACTGTAGCAGTTTGTTTCTTTCATCTTGATGCTAAATACTTCATGACACCAAATATGTGTATTGCTGAGACTCTTCACATCTCAACAGAGTGGGAAGCAAAATACTTAGGTTGGAAGTAGGGCCATACTGTAACCCTTAAGGCCTGTTCCCTAAGAATTATTTCATCCAGCAGGGAACTTCCTGACTGTTCTAAAGTCACCAAAAATAACTCTGCCAGTCGGGGACCAAGTATTTGAACTTGTGAGTCTCTGGGGGACATTTTACATTTAAACCCTGAAAGGTCTCTATGTTCATAGAAGTCAGTACATAGAATTCTGATTCCTCTTCACACTTTTTTTTAAAGAAAAGATTTGTCGTGTGTGTGTGTGTGTGTGTGTGTGTGTGTGTGTGTGTGTGTAAGAGCAGTCAGTGTTCTTACCTGCTGCCACCCACCCTGCTCTCATTGTGTATATACCTTTTAACAAAGGTGCCAGTGGGCTTTAGCTGCTACATTTCTCTCTCTCTGCCTTCGTGTTAGTGTTAAAAGTTGCCTTGTGCTTCGGCACCCTGTGGTTTGCCTTCGCCAGTCCTGTATTTGGTGTGTGCTAGGTTTCTTCAGACTGCACATTTTTATCAGTCATGGGAAATTCTCGTCACCGGCCTCTTCAGTGCTGTCTCCCTTTCTTCTCAGAATTACTTCAGAACTAACCTCTTCTTCAACCTCCTTGTCTCTTCATGATTTATACATTTTTATGACGCGTATCTGCTTGTGTACGTGTGCATTCAGCACAGCACGTGGGTGGCGGTCAGAGGGCTACTTGGAGTCAGTTCTCTCCTTCCACTGTGTAGGTCCTGGAGATTCAACTCTGGCCATTGGTCTTGGCGGGTCCTGGGGATTGAACTCTGGCCATTGGTCTTGGCAGCAACTGTTTTTACTCACTGGGCCACCTTGCTGGCCTCTATTCTGAGTAATTTATTCTAAGTTCTTTCTTCTACTTGACTAGTAATTTCTTTAGCTTTATTTATTCTTGGTGTACTCATCTACTCCACTTTACTTTTTCATTGATTTACTTTTTAGAAATTGTGTAATTTCATATTTTCTTCCTTCATTGTGGTTTCTATTTCTCACTACACCTCTTCAAATCTTTTGGGAATGCCACGTTAGGGTCTCTGTAAGAATTTTCTTTTATGTACCTCTGGGGTTGCTGTGGAAACTACTGATTTTCCTCAGGAACTACACTGTTCCCTCAGATAGTTGGAAATGTTTATATTGTAAAGTCATTTAACTAGGCTATGGGACTCTGAACACACTCTTTCGGTGGGGACTTTTGTTAGTTCACCGGCCAAGCTTCTTCAGCTTCTGCAGCCTATCTACTGGAGCGTATGTTTGGATGGCAAGCCTGTCCGTAGGATGTTGATTTCTCCCAGGAGCCTCTTTCCCCTCGTCAGCCTGCTAGCTATGTAACAGCCCTCGTGGCTCCATCCTAGCCCAGGAGGCGGGATCTTCCTGGCCCATTTCTGTTGTTGTTTTCTTTTAGAGGTAGATTTTCCACGGTTCTAGGTTTATGGAAAAAAACTTGATTTAATTTTCTGTTCCCAGGTAAGAACAAGTTTGCATCTTCTTAATGTGAGGGTAAACAGAAGCCAGGAGACCATGACACCTGTTCCTATTCTGCA
Organism: Hylomyscus alleni; assembly: GCA_019843855.1. NCBI lineage: Eukaryota > Metazoa > Chordata > Mammalia > Rodentia > Muridae > Hylomyscus > Hylomyscus alleni. The sequence continues at coordinate 12,281 of JADRCC010537318.1, forward strand.
AATCTCCAGACCTTCTTAGACTCATGTTGTTATTTTACTAGACTTAGGTGCACCCCCCTTCATTTCTACCATCTTGTATTGTCCTTCCTTTATTATGAGCTTAGATAAATGCTAAAATGTATATTTAACTGTTTTTAATTGCTTCATTTACTATTTACTCTTTACATATAAAGTGCAAGATTGATCTGAGTTAGCTAACTCTGCCTTGTCAGTTCACAGATTTAACAATTTTCCTATGTTTCTCAAGTTAATGTCCTTAGAGAATCTGTACCAGTCTTAACTCTGGTTACATTAAAAATGTAGATTATTGGGCTTCATCTATGTTTTAGTGACGCAAAATTCCAAGAAAGCAGTGCTGGAGAATATGTATTTAAAATGAGGACCAAAAAGTAATTATAACAAAGTTGCAGGATTAAAGATTCATACACGAGGAAATGGATTGTATTTCTACATCCTAACAGTGAACAGTGGAAAAATGAAATTTCAGAAAGCAGTATTGCTTAGATAGCATTATGACTATAAAGTACTCAGAGATAAACCAGACAAAATGCAAGATCTGTGTGAAATATATAAAAGATAGCTGTAATTACAAACCTGAGCAAATGGAAAAGACCACACTGCCTGCAATCAGTGATTTAATGATGTTCAAATACCACCCACCCCCATTTAAGTGTAGATTTACTGCAATCAAAAGAAAAGAAAAACTCAACTGCTTTTTAAAATAGGAATACACAAGATGATTCTGGAATTCCTGTGGAGAGCTTAGAGAGATGGCTCTGTGGTTAAGAGCACTGGCTTCTCTTATAGAGAACCTAAGTTCAGTTCCCAGCACCATGGCAGGTGGCTCACACAGCCTGTAACCCCAGCTCCAGGAAGGCTTGTCACCTCTGGCATCTGCTGGCACCTGTGAGCTTGTTCTCTCTCTCTCTCTCTCTCTCTCTCTCCTCTCTCTCCTCTCTCTCCTCTGTTTGTATATGTGTGTTTCTGTCTGTCTCCTCTCTGTGTGTATGTGTCTCTCATGTACACAGTTTTAAAAAAATAATGAAAATAAATCTCTAAATTTCCTGTAGAAACGCAGAGAATCTGGATCACCCAAATATTCAGAGGTTCAGGAATTAGAACGTGCATACCTTTGATGCTCTTCTTCAGTCTGTCAGAGGCCCTATAGAATGTCCGGTGGTCTTAGCTCCTGTCACCTGCAGTCCTTCCTTTACACCTCAGCTCATCACCTTTGCTTCCAATAATCAAACTAATGTAATATCCTTGTTTGGATATTTATAAATACACCCACATATCAGCACAAATACTTCCAGCAAGTATCATTTGAGGCTCTTAGTGGCTAACTGGGGTGGCTGGACACTGCTTTTATTTTACAGATGAGACAGTTAGAATGTAGAAAACTCAGAAGAGATGCCTGCCTGAGGAACTCCCTATCCAGTATTTGAATCCAGTTTGAGTCATACAGTGTCACACATCCCATCCCCTGTCCAGTTCCTCACCATTCCATAAAGATACAGCTCCTGTGAAATGACTCAATTATTGCAGCTAGGAGGAATTCCCAGGTGCCTAACTCATCCAGAGCTCTACCTAGTTTCCCCAAAATGCTGAAAATATAAACCCAAGAACCCATCCAACACTTCTGTATCATACCAAAGATTTAAAATATCAATTACCTATAAGGTTATCAATGGTTGACCATATCTACTCCCCAGTGCTGGATATGAATTACATTTTCTTTCTAGACTGCTATGCCCAGGAACTGTAACGTAAATGATAAAATTGTATGCTGAAGATTCTAAAAATACTACCAAATTGCCCTCTGACCGGAGGTCACCCTTGGTAGTTGGCAGAGGATGGTACAGAGAAGCACAAAGGACCTAAACCGTTCACCAGGGGACTATGTGGGAAGATAAGTCAAAGGACACACTGATGTAAGGAAAATAGGCTGGTGTGGTTTCACAGAACAGCCAGGGTCAAACCACACCATCCCCTTCAGTCTTTGTTTTGCTCAGGGGAGTGCAGGGACTGGATGCATGGCTTGCTACTTTGGTCGTTGAAGTCCTTTTTGCTGCTTCTCCACAGTGCTCCAAATTTAACATTTTTCTTGTATAGATTTTATACCTTGTGTTTAAAGTCTCTTTCAGTACCTCAAGTTAATGAGCATATCTTTGACTGGGGCTATGAGGAAATACCATAGGCTAAGTAGTTTACAAACAGGGGAAGTTTTATGCCTCTCTAATTTGGAGGTTGAGAAGTGTAAGGTGTAGATGGCAGCAGACTTGATGTCTGATAAGGGCCCATTTCTCCCAGTGCTGTCTTGGGTGGGTTCTTACCCCATGGGAGGGGCAAAGGAACCCCATCTGGGCTCCTCTGTAGGGACACCAACCTCATTCAGAAATGTTCTGCCCTCATCTATTCCTCTTCCCCAATTTCCACTTTTTAATCCCACCACCTTGGGAATTAAGATTTTAATGCATGAACCTGAGTGCAGGCATGCAGAGACACGGCAGATAACAAGCTGTCAAAGGCCAGTGCTTTGCATCTTCTGGTATTTAACACAATGAAGTCCATTGCCTTCAGGGATTTCAGGCTCATCAAAAGTGCTCTGTTGAGCACCCCTTCCTTCCTAATGTGTATGGCCAGCTTACTCTAATCGTACATAAGAGACAATTATTTTTTTTTAATGCTTTAAGATCGCACTCTTCCAGTAAGGAGCCTGTCCTTGTAGTTTACAGCTCCCTTGCATTTGTTCCTCTTGATGCCTTTTTGCTAAAATGAGAAAAGTACCTGATTAGAAAATCTTGTGCAAAAGGCACATTTGTAGTGTGACTCTAAGATTTCAACAAGTCCCCAGGAACTAAGGAGTATTTGATTCTTACATGCATTCATTCTGCCATAGGATGTGCCATAGGAACAGACAGGGCCAGTTGCTTTAAATAATAAATAATCCCCAAAGAAACAGGGGTCCACTGCTTGTTATGACATATGTTTGGTTTTGTTTGTTTGTTTTTCTTTTGTTTTGTTTTAACAGAAGGGAGTCAAGATAACAGATGGAGAAGGTTTAGGCCTGACAGTTATAAATAGCCCTGCTGTTTATCCCTTGATACATTAGCAGCTCTCTCGCTCTCTCGGCTAGTCTGTGAGTTAGAATCTCAATCAGAAAACCATTTCTTGTGACCACAGAGTACAAATCATTGCCCAAAGACTGGGATTCTAGAAGAACAGAGAAAGGTGACAGTGTTTGGGTGTTCTGAAAGTTCGACTTACATCATAGAGCAGTGTTTCTCAGCCTGTGGGTCACCACCCATTTGGGGGGATCACATCCTGCATATTATATATTTACATTATGATTCACAACAGTAGCAAAATCATGGCTATGAAGTAGCAATGAAAATAATTTCAGGGTTGTGGGGTCACCACAACATGTGGAACTGTACTAAAGGGTCACTGTGTTAGGAAGGTTGAAAACCATTGATCCTCGAGTATTTGCCATCACTGATGCCTGTTTTCCAAGCGTAGAGCAGAGTGGAAAAACCCTCTGAAGAGATTAGTTGTCCCAAATATTGTAAAAGTCAGTCTTGTTTCTTATAATCAAAGATGTAACTGCCTAATGGCCATGATGTTGCCTAGCACTAGACACACAAAGGACAATTCCTATCTCTGAAAGATAGTGACAATAAAAAGTTACATGGCAACAGAAGACAGTAGGATCTCACAAGGCACCATAATTAATAGTGGTAACAGTGAATGAGAACTGTCGCTTGCTGTCACTTGGTAGTTCTGAATGTAACAATAAAAACTAAACCCAACAGACCATCAAAAGTGTTTTGAGTATTCTAAGTTATATACAGAGCAAATATGTCCTTTTGCCCAGGAATTAAGACCAGTGATTGACAACTGGGATCTCACAAAACTAAAAAGCTTCTGTACAGCTAAAGAAACAACCAGTCATTGGAGAAGAAATCCCCAGAGCGATAGAAAATGTGTCAGCCGTACAGCTGACAGGCGATTAATATCCGTAATATACAAAGAACTCAGAAAGCAGTCAGGAAAACAAATGACCCAATTTTAGAATATGTGCTAGAGATCTAAACAGAGTTCTCAATAGAAGAAATAAAAATGGCTAAGAAATACCTCAGTAAGTATTAATCATCTTTAGCAATCAGGGGAAATTCAAATTAAGACAACTTTGAGACTTCATTTCAGCCCAGGCAGATTGAGCCAGGTGGTGGTGGTGCACACCTTTAATCCCAGAACCCAAGAGGCAGATGCAGGTGGATCTCTGTGAGTTCAAGGCAAGCCTGGTCTACAGATAGAATCCCAGGACAGCCAGGGCTATGCAAAGAAACCCTACCTCAAAACAACAACAATAACAAACACAAAATCCCAACCAACCAACGAACTGAAAACGTACAAACAAAGAAGCAAAGAATGACTAGGATCAAAAAAATAACTGTTTGGTTGTTGGCATGGTTGTGGAAATATATGAACTTTCTTTCACTGTTGGCAGGAATTCAAATTAGTGCTTCCACTCTGGAAATCATTATGGAGAATTCTCAATAAAATAAAATAAAATAAAATAAACTTACTACATGACCCATTTGTACCATCCGTCTCATCTGACCAAAGGACTTGACATCCTCCTTCACAGATACTTGCTCAACAGTCTTCATTGCCAACTCTGTTCACCAGCATTAGACACAGAAACAACCTAGATGTCCTTCAACAGATGAATGGACAATGAAAATGTCATATATACTCAATGGAGTAATATTAAGCTATAAAGAAAAGTTAAATCCTGAAATGTATAGGTAATTGGATGGACCTAGAATAGATCATATTGAATGAGGTATCAGAGACCTAAAAAGACAAGTGCCGAATGAGTTCTCTCATCTGTGATTCCCAGCTCCAGATGCTCAGATGTGAGTATACAAGGCGGAGTAACCATGAGAACCAAGATAGTATACTGTAGACAGGTAGCAGCAAGGGCTGGGGTTGGCTGGGGAATAGCAATATACAGGTGATATAAAATGAAGAATGGAAAGTGGGAGGGGCTTCAGCTAGGGAGAAAAGTAGTGGATCAATACAAAGAAGGTGGGACAAGGGACAAATAATACCACAGTTGTTTGATAAAGCCTCAAGGGATCATAATTTTTATATTTACCCCAAACTGTAACTATTCACTCTGTGTGTGTGTGTGTGTGTGTGTGTGTATGTGTGTGTATTGTGTACACAGGGATGCACACAGAAGTTAAACCACTTGGACTAGCAATGCTCTCCGACGAGAACCATAGACTGAAAATTTTCCAGTACCAGTCACAAGAAACCTTCTCTTGCATAGTTGATCAAGTGGCTCCCAAAACTAATAGACTATCAATGTAGCCCCTTGGTTGCCTCTCAGGAATTGAGGGTGGGCATCTGTTGCTGAAGACACAGCATGCTTAGAACACAGGATTCAGATGACTAAAGCTGAATTTGACTTGAAAAGCTTCCTCCCTGCTATCTAGAAATGGTACTAGGAAATACCATGCAAGCTGCCGAGGGAGGGGAGCAACTATGCATCCCTATTTGGCTATATTTTAAATGAAAAAAAAAATCAGGTACAAAGTAATATGTAATTCATGCTCTCATTTATATCAGCAGTTGCTTTGATATATAATTAAGCATGGACAATAGGCACCCTAATGTTGACAATACTTATTTTAAGAAGGTGGAGTTATGAGAGACTTTCTATAGATCTACAGTAATTTCTAATTAATTTTATATTACCTAATGAAGCTATTTCCACATTCTAAAAGAGAAGACACAAGAGAGAGGTTGGCTATGTGCCCCTGTTAACTCTGGGTCTACTTGGAATGTGTTAAGACACACATTTGAGGTCACTCCATGACCTCCATAGAACGAGGTAGAAAAAGTTCTGTAAAGTGTAGGAATTTGGGTCAGATCCACAAAGTTAGACAGCGAGTTCTCTGGGTCTTTCTGAATCTAGATCAAAGCAGTGTCTCAAGCATCTCGTGGTGGCTTCCACTTGGTGAGTGACTTCATCAGATTCAGAGTAACTACCTTGCTTTATTAAAAACTTCAGAATAATGCTAAGACTTGGTTAAATAAATAAATAAATTGTTTTAATTGATGTGATAATTGTATATATAATAACTACATTGTACAATACATTTGGACATAGAAATGCAATAATTATATACATAATAACTATATGGTACAATATGATATATGGATACATAAATGCAGTGTTATGATCAAATCAAGGTATGAGTTCTTCCATTGTCTCAGCCATTTATCATTTGTGTCTTCTAGCATTTTGAAATATACAATGTATTCTGGTTTCCCTGCTATGTTATGAAACACTAGAGCTAGTGTGTGTGTGTGTGTGTGTGTGTGTGTGTGTGTCTGTCTGTCTGTCTGTCTGTCTGTCTGTCTGTGTCTGTAAAAGAGAGAGAAACAGAGGGGGTGCCTGTTGGAGCTGTAACACAGGGTCTCCTGTGGACAGTTCTTACCCTCTTCCGTTGAGCTGTAGCCCCACTCTATCTGACTGGATTTGTTACCCTCCCTGCTCTCTGCCCTGCTCCACCTCTGGTAATCATTCCTCTACCCTCAGCTGCGATGGGGCCAGCTTTAGCATATGCACAGGAGTGAGAACACGTAGCATTTGCCTTTCTGTACCCGGAGGTTAACTTTCTTAATTGTCTTTTCCCGGATAAAATGTCAGCCCAAATTGCTATGTAAGCTGTTCGTTAAAGGTAAGAACCCAGCAATATTACTGTTTCCTAAAGACGAGAGATGACCCCCACCTTAGTTAAATTGTAGTTCCCTCGGTATCGAACAGTACCAGGGGTTATTTAAGAAGCTCCGTGCTTTACATTGGTAATAAGCTGTGGGTGGTTTAGGATAATATAAAGCACTGTCTGGTGTACTAAAGTCAGAATTGCTTTCATAGGCCGAGAGATCCGCTTGCCCCTCCGAATCAGAGGAGAAGGAATGGGGCCCAAGATTCACTTCAACTTCGAAGTACTGGACATTGGCAAAGTTTTCATTGGATCTGCCCACTGTTATGAGGTGGGCACCGCCACTGCTCACTGAGGCTTTCAACAGCACCTGGCTTTTTCCCTCTGCTTCTTCTGATGTGCTTTTTATTTGATAGAAACTTGGTTCAGTTGCTTCCATTTGCATTTTCTGCCTGGATTCTAACCTCCCTCTTAGTCAAAGTAGAATGTCTTCTCCCATTCTTTTATTTTGTCAAACACTAAAGCTCTTCAGCACTGTAATTTAATTGGCTCTATCCTTCTCAATTTGTAGATCTCAGAGGGAAAAACCATAAATACAGCTCCCCATCTGTCTAGTGCTTGTTCCGGGACAACATAAATCCTACAGATCAGAGGAGAGAGAGCTTTTTTGCATTTTCGTGAGTGTCCTAATGAGGATAGCGATTTTCACACTTCAGGGTCTCCTCTCGATCCTCTCTCTCCCGGTCTGTGTTTTAAAAACCAATCATTAGTTTTCTGAAGGAGAGTGTTGTGCTCTGTCTTCCCAATTAAGCAGAAACCGGAATTTTCCAATCTGAACTTATGGTCCTTCAGAGTCAGTCACTCCAGTGTCACCTTGTGGGTCAACTTACACTTACACACCATTGTTACACGCCTTCATATATGTGACACATAGATGCAAGTGGCTACCATGAAAACTTGGTTTTAAGGTGCTCCTAAATTGTAAATGTTTGTATCTTAGCAAAGTAATGCAAGTAGTTATTTAATAAGTGATAAGTAGCTGTCATGCTCTGGGGTTTTGTGTGTGTGTAATTTACAATCATTACAGAACTGTGAAAGGTACGATTTCTTATCCTTCTGTCCTGAGAAATACCAGGTGCATACGGTCAGTTCTTCTACATTGGTAAAGTGCTGGCCCTTTGGCTGTAGTCTCCACTCAGTCCTTGCAGAAAGCCCATGGAGGAGGGGCAGTTGCTCCTCCCGATTCTGGCCGAGTAAGCTGGGGCTTAGAGAAGATTTTTCTACTTAGATTAATGATAGCTAAAGCATGGAGTGAAGACTCAGCAGGCACTCCCCTACAGTGCAGAATCTGGGACCGCAGCATTTACTTCTAGCACACAGCTGCAAGACTAAAGCTTCCCCTGCAGCTTGCCAGCTAAAGGAGAAAGCTTGGAGGAACACATATGAGGCTTTTATAGGAGACGGCCTTGCAGACAGCGTATTACTATTATGTTCTATTACTTGTGTAGGCCTACAAGGGAAAACAGAGAATATAGTTATGATGACAGCATAGAAGGAGTGGGTGGCAACCCTGATGGTCACTGGAGTAAGAAACTTGGCCAAGACACTCAGCTTGATAACATCACTAGCACTGGGTCACCGATCCATCTGGGAATAGGGGGTGTTTTACTGGTCTTTCAGTCCTGCGGTTCCCAACACCCCATTTTCCCACACCATCTACAAAGAGAAGTGCCTCTATGACCTGGAGACAGGGTACCTCATTCCCACACTCACTAGGGTAACTGAGTCAAATGAGGCAAAACAAAGGCACACCAATGTTAATGTCAAGATTGATGGTCTACATAGGCACACTGCCTGAACAATATCAAAACATGAGAGCACTACATATACAGCTAACTTCTGCATTAGTCTATGTTGTGTGCTCTTGAGACAAGAGTCTCCCAAGCAGAGGGGAAAAAATGATATTTCTTATTCATTGATGCTGCTTGTGTAATTTATCCCACATGAATTCTCTTTAAACCTTAGGGATTGTACTTTATGGATGCCACACCAGCAAAAGACATTTAGTTCTGATGCAAAAGGGATATGGTTTCCCCTGCATACAATAATAATTTTTCTTTTAGCAATTGACGAGGCATGCCCAGATTTTAACTGCAGAGCAAACCCCAGCCAGCCAAAGTGCGCAGTGAGGTGAGGCATCAGAGTGGACAGAGGTGAAAGCGGCAGAGGGAGGTGGTGAGGCACTTCTGTAGGGAGATTTTGCACTCTCGGCATCTTCAATGCTGACGCTCCACTGCCTCTCTTAATTTATTATATTACCTCCTTGAGAAATTTGAATGACTAGCTACTGACCTTAGTCACTGCTGAGCTCAGCAGATACATAAGGAAAAAAAAACGATAATCCCAAGAGTATACAGAATTCTCTCCAGTGCCATGCAGGGCCAAACCAACAGGAGGTCAAATTCTATTACAAGTGATCCCCTCTCCCAAGGGTTGGGCCTCAGGGGTAAGAGCCTCAGGACCACGTCCCAAACTATCATCTGCATTCAATATTCGTAAATAGATGTTTCTTTGTCAGGAGTAAGAGAATAGAGGAACGGGGCTGGGAGACGCCTCTGTCAGTGAAGTGCTTGCTGCCCAAGCATGAGGGACCAAGGTCAGATCCCTGGAACCCATGTAAAACTCTGGGCATGGTGCCACTTCCTGGAATCCTAGTGCCAGGGAGATGGAGACAGGAAGATCCCTGGACGAGCCAGCTAGTCTTGCTAAATCAGTGAGTGCCAGGCTTAGTGAGAGACTCTGTGCCAATGAATATGGTGGAGAGTAATTAAGGAGGGCATTGGATGTGACCTCTGTCCTCCACGTGCACAGACACACAGACACGCATTCATCTGCATACACAGCTACATACCCACAGGAAAACACACACACACACAGAGAGAGAGAGAGAGAGAGAGAGAACTAACAAACAGAAGGGGTCTGTGCTTGTGTCTAGAGAGAACAACAAAGGGCTATGAGTGTCTTAGAGCATCGGTCCTCAGTCTTCCTAGGGCTGTGAGCCTTTAATACAGTTCCGAGTGTTGTGGTGACCCCCCCACCCATACAACTATTTTTCTTGCTATTTTGTAACTGTAATTTCGCTACTGTTGTGAATCATAATGTAAACATCTGTGTTTTTTTAATGGTCTTATCAGACCCCCGTGAAAGGGTTGTTTGATTCCTAAAAGGGCAACCTACAGACTGAGAACCTCCGCTTTAGAGAGTAGCCTTCAGGGCTGTTTATATAATCAAGATATATTGTATATGTGCATGAACATTTCAAAGAGTAAATAAAAAATATTTTTAAAAGGAAACAAAAGAGTAGACTACTCACTACGCATATGTGAGCTACTCTTTGAATGATGCAGTTAAATTCTATACCCACAGTGCTTGGGCAATAGAGATGTAAGTCTCTCTTTCGTTTGTAAACTCTGTTGCCAGGTACTACTTTTACAATTACAGGAATTAATACATTTACTCTCCTAACAATACAGGAAGTTGAAGAGGGCAGATGGGAAAGTTGGGGCCTAGAGCAAATTCGGGAGTTTGTCTAAAATTGCTTAGCTAGGAATTCGAATGCAAATCTGGGATTTGAACCCAGCTTGCTTGGCTTCCCAGTCTAAAAATGATCATTTTTCTATGCCATCTCTTTAAAAGAGAAAAAGATAGGAGCACAATTTGAAATACCAGGAACCTTAGAACAGGGAAGTTTGAAAATAGACATAAAATGATGAGCCAGTCAGCGAGTAACCTTATTTATGGTTTTGTTTTGGTGCACTGGTTATCTGCCGTTGGCAGAAGCACCTGTGTTCCTCTGCGGAGGACACAGCTTTCTGTCCAGAGCAGCCTGAGCCTCTGAGCTTATTCTCCTTGACCTCTACACACAGCTGATCTCCTTGGCCGCCTAACACACTGTCCTGACAAAACAATAGGAGCCGTGTGGTGTGGTGGGGGCTTCCTCTAGATAGGGCGCTGGGTTGGAATTACTACAGATACTCTCCCCTCCTCTGAAAACACCCCCCTCCTCCTGCTACCCCCATCCTTTCTTATCCCAGCACTTATCCCAAAGCAGGAGATAGCCAACCACACCTCGTCTCCCCTCTCCTTCCCTGGACATCTGGATTCTGTAACCATACCCCATCACAGTCACTCTCTTCAAGTTCAGAGTGACCTCTCACTATACATAAGACCCCGAGCTCACTTCCTAGAGCCCCTTCTGCTGACCTCTGTCCACATTTCACATTTTCGGGACTCCTTCCTTGGCTTCCAGCATGTTCTGGCATTCCTCATATCATCCCTTGGGTGCCTCACATTTTCCTACTAAGTTTCTGGATGTCTATGGACACTTCTCAATTTTCACTTAACCTCAGCCCGCTCTTGCATATGCACTTCTTTGCTTGCTTATAGAGAACATTTAAGAGATATTCTAAGAGTCTCCATTTATAGATAGAATTATGACAGACTCCATGTGATATAAAGAAGACAGATAACTAACAGACTTTGACCAACCTCTAGTGTCTTGGGTGTAGATTAAGGGATGTTCCTATATATCAAGAGAGGAAGCTAGTCTCCCTTCTAGGTGTAAAGGCAGAATTGTCAAGGAACAAAGAACAGTGTCTTTGCGGGCCCAGAACAGAAGAGTGTGACCGTAGTACAGGATCATGTACACTAAGGAGATGTGGGTGGGAACGGCAAATGAAGACCAGCTCTGCAGGACTCTGCACGCCAGGTGTGAGCTCATCACATACACACTCAGAGTTATGGTGCAATCAGATATGTGCACTAGCATGGTACCAGGACATTAGCATACAGGAATAAAGAGTCTGTAGTAAAATGATTGCTTGCATAAGAATCCCCAGGTAGGCATTCATCCAAAGGTGTTTGGGATGAACAGATCCCAGGAGGATGAACTCTCACAGCCCCGCAGAGAGTGCCCTCTTCATCCAGAGTCCTCGGTGACATCTGACATGCAGTCTCCAAGCCCCATAGCAGGCGCAGGCCAAGGCAGTTGGTGCTGTTCCATTCCGGCTTGCTTTCTTCTTCTAATGCCTGAACTTAAACCTCAGTTTCCTCATACACTCGAATCCTGGGTATATTTTTTGTGATTACTTTATAGAGAATATTCAAAAGGTAGTCTAAGAGTCCCCATTTATAGATATAACGATAGCCAATCTTTTAGTGGTATGAGTATAATTGAAATGACTAACTTAAAGATTTTTTTTTTAATTTTTAGTTATGTATATGTAGGGGGTGCATGTGAGTGCATATAAGGTCTGTAGAGCTGGAGTTGAGCTAGTCAGGAGCCACCCAACATGGGTTCCAGGAATGGAAGTGAGGTCCTCTAGGGGAACAGTATGCACTCTTAGCCTCTGAGCCATCACTCCAGCCCCAACTAACTTAATTTTAAAGCAAACACCAAAAGCATAAAATGACCTTGCGACTTAAGAGTCCAGTCTTCAAGCACTTAGAACATCCGACAATTCAGTTCTCCCAAGAGTTCTCCGTGGTCAAAATTCCAGAGGTTTTCCCTGACACTGAATAATAATATCATGTATTTGCATGGAGACTGACCGCAGTTCCCTTGACCTGACCATATTTGACTTTGCCCAACGCAGGCAATCCTGTCCAATAAAGGCAGCATCGACGCCCTCTTCAACGTCATCCCTCCAACCTCAGCCTTGGGGGCCTGCTTTGTTTTCAATCCTAAAGAAGGCATCATTGAACCAAGTGGCGTCCAAGCTGTCCAGATCTCTTTCAGTTCTACCATCTTGGGGTACTTCGAAGAAGAGTTCCTGATCGATGTCAACGGGTCCCCTGAGCCTGTGAAACTGACCATTAGGTATGGTACACTGGTAACTAAGGTGGAAACTGACTGGAGTTTCCCCTTCTGCTTTCTAGAGCCTCAAAAAGTAGATTGTATCTTGGGTGTTCGCAATTGTCTGTTGATATGAACCCTCCAGCACAGTGGGATGTTTTAAATGCCCACCGGTGTTTCTTTCCATATTGGGTGTCCTTGTCATATGGATGCAGATACACTTTTAACATCTGGTTTTCCTGTAAGTTGTAACCTATCAAATAAGGATTTAAATCAGTGGTTCTCAACTTGTGTATCATGACTCCCTTTGAGGGTGGCATACCAGGTATCCTGCATATCAAATATTTACATCACAATTCATAACAGTAGCAGAAGTATAATTGTGAAGTAGCAATGAAATAATTTTACGGTTGGGGGTCACCACCAACATGAAGCAGCCTTAGGAAGATTGAGAACTACTGACTTAAATACTGACTTCTAGTCACTCTTTGTGGTTCCCTGTCCAAGTGCTAATCAGGCCAGACCCTTCTGGGCTTCTGAGACAAGATGTTATTGGGCATGTTCCCCATGGTGTTGTGTAGGCTACACCCTAAGTTTTAAACACTTTGGAGAAAATGAGTTATTGTGGTAGTCCCCAAATCAACCTGTCTTCTTGACAACAGCTTTGTCTATTTTCAGTTTCTCTGAACTTTTGTCATTCGTTTTCATCATATGAAAATTCTGTGAACAGCCTTATTATAATGCCCTCGAGCACCGTGGAAGTGGCCACTTATTAGTCTGTTTGCCAAGGATAGACACTTAAAGCCTTTATGATAGAAGTCTTCTGAGGGCTTTTCCCACTGTTTGTGGTAACTGATAGTCACAAATAGAATTTGTCCTTGGGTTTTGGAAAAAAAATCTATTTTTACAACCTATCAGGATGATATTGATCACTGCTGCTTAAAAAGACCATTTCTCTCAAATAGAAAAAAAAATCACACCTTCAAAACACATCACCCTGACTCTGGATGCCAGCCACAAGAGGTTCTTTAAATACATGAAAGTCTCTCTTATGGTTACTGATAATAGGTTCCATCCTTCTATACACTCTTGGAGGCTGGGAAGCTCAGGAAGGAAACACATAATGTGATTTTTTGTTTTTTGTTTTTTTTGTTTTTGTTTTTTAAAAAAAAGTACTGATCTTATATCTACTAGAAATTTAGAATCTCAAGATCAGCTCAAAGGCTTTTATTCTCAAACTCACCTCAAGAACTCCTGTTACTGCCTAGATTGTGTCCCCAGACTTTCAGGTATTAAGCCTTAGCATCTTGGAATGTGGCTGTTCTTAGAGATGAGACCCTTAAGTAGGTAATTAAGTTAAAATGAGGTCATGGGGTGGAGTGTAATCCAATAGAAGTGGATTAGAAGTGAAGATTAGGACATAGACATATAGAAAAAGACACAAAGTAGAGATGCCATCTACAGCTGAAGGCAGAAGCCCTTTGGAAAAAAACTATTGCCAAGGCCCACCATTCCAAGGATAGAAATGAATTTCTACCATTTGCTGTTCAGTTTTTGGTTGTTGTTGTTGTTGTTGTTGTTGCAGACAGTCCCTAATAACTAAGGATGGCAAACGGCCATACCTCATACCATGCCTGGGGACTTGGCCCATCACAATTAGGATTTCCTTAAAATCTCCAGGCTTATCTGAAACACTCTCAAGACATCTATAACTTCCTCTCCCCAATCATCCATGTTTGTTATATTAAAAAATCCATTCAGTCATGGTGTTCCACGTCTGTCATCCTAGCATTTGGAAGGTAGAGGCAGCAGGATTAGAGTTCAAGATCATCTTTAACTACATGGCAAGTTTGAGGTCAACCTGGGCTCCATGAGACCCTGTCTTTAAAAAAAAGAATAGAGTTGCTTCCCAAGTAATTGAAATCCCAGACTCCTCCAGAAGGTGTGGCAGATTCGCACTGACCCGTGATTTGCATCCTTCAGCATCTGTACCATATGAGAAGGGTGTGGGGACACCTTTCCACCGCATGAGCAATCTGCCCATTTCCTGTGTCCGTGATGACTCACACCTCACTCCAAGCTGTTCATCCGGTCCCTTGAGGGTTCTTTATCATCCCTCCGCAGATCAATCCTCCCAAGTTTTTAGGTCAAACTTTCTGACTTCTATCCTCGAACAACATCCAGCAACCAACATGCTTCCGCACAAAACCATGCTGCAGATGGTTACAGATCAACTCTTTTGTGGGCTTAAGACAAAGGATAGCCTTTATGAATGGAGGCAACAATAATCCTTAACAATAAACCACCAAACCAACCTATAAAAAGGTTAAACACTAGGATCAGATGGATTTTTACTCCAGAAAGTCAAGGCTGGATCACATAGCAAAGTAAGTCAGAGTGACGTAACATTGGCAACCTATAATATCACAAAATAAAAGAGAAATCCAAGTAGTTACCTGAGCACATACAAAAGGGCATTTGCCAAAACCCACCAGTCTTCCGTGATTTAAAAAGGAAAAGAGATCAAGAACTTAATAATGTACAGAAATTTCCTCAGCATAAATCAGAGACCCAAACTCAAGAGCCAATGCTGTGAGACTGTTCACAGCAAGCTCACATAAATATGCATGGCTTTGGATTAGACAGTGGTGTCTCAGACAAGACACCTAAGCGCAAAGCAAGCAAAGACAAAGTAGACTTCATCAAAACATAAGA
>JADRCC010537375.1:534-10762 GCA_019843855.1 Hylomyscus alleni
AAGAAAGAAAGAAAGAAAGAAAGAAAGAAAGAAAGAAAGAAAGAAAGAAAGAAAGAAAGAAAGAAAGAAAGAAAAAGGAACCCTTTTCCATAGCTGGTGGCTACCCATATTAGTTCAGTAATCCTGGAGGACAGTATGAGTGTTTAAAAAACAAAACAAAACTAGAAATAAAACCACGCGTACAGCAAACACAGTGCTGGTTATATACCCAGGGGAAGGGAAGGAAGTTGGCATGCTAAAGAAACATCTGACCGTTCCCTCTCACTGAAGCATTATTCACAACAGTGACTATGGAACCAGCCTAGGAGACCAGACTTAAAATGCGGTGCCTAGGGGCCTGGCAGTCATGGCCCAGGAGCTGAGCTCAAACACCACGCACGACACACAGAACGGAAGGAGAGAGTGGATTCCCACTAGTCATTCTCTGGATTTTGCACATGTGCCATTGGCATGTACATACACACAAAATAAAGACATCAGTGTGTTTTTTTAAATGAGATACACATACACATGAAATACTATACAGCCATAAAAAAAAAAAAAGATGAAATCCTGTCTTTGGTGGCAATATGTATGAAACCGGAGGCCATTGCATTAAGTGAAACAGGTCAGATGGAGACAGACAGCTGCTGCTGAGTCTCGTATAGAAGCTGGGTAAGTCCATCTCACAGAGTGGGTGTGAGCTGTAATTGAAAGAGAAGCGTGGGGGAGGGGCGCAGGGCGAGGATGGGTAATGGGATTACTAGTGTTCCGTACTGGTGGGGAAACCATGATTGTCAATGAGTTGTGTATTTTGAAACAACAAGCACAGTGTGTGAGGATATGACGTTGGAGTCCAGCCAGGCCACAATGTCGGCAGCACCTGCCTCTCACACTCACAGACACTCACAGCTACCGCCCTGTTGTCTGCCAGGTCTTAGCTAGCAAACTCCCTGGGCCGGGATCTCTCACCCAGGGAAGGGAGTTTACAACAGAGGATGTGTTGGTGGCCACACATTCTGCTCCCTGCCTGCTTCTCTGCCTCCTTCTTGGGGATCAGAGAGCTTGGCTGTACGGAAGAGCCCCATGTCTGCTATGTGGACCCTGATTTCCTCTCTTCGGAGAGCCCACCATGTTGTCAGTTTCTGGTTCTAAGGCCTGGGTTCTCCTCGCAGCCTCTGCCCTACAGTTACTCCTATCTGCCAATGGCGTGCACAACTTCTCTAATAAATTACTTACTCCCCAACCTCCTGACTCAGTGTTTTTCTTGCACTAACTCTTGCCCCCTGAAGTCCTTCTTGGGGGGGGGGGACTTTGAATGTGGCTACCACAAAGAAATGATGAATGTTTGTGGAGACAGACATGTGGCAGTGCCCCAATTTGCCCACCGCCCAGTGTATGTATGTTCTGACATATCCCACTGAAACCCATAAGTGGATTCTGACAGTCTCACTGATGTCACACGCCAGTGGAATATCTATGTGTATGGTAGGGCTTTGCTTGGTTTCAGTTAAGCACTCTCCCTCTGGAGCATCCTGAGACATGTGTGGGGTGACCACAGTGCTGGGCAGATGGGTGGCAGGGACGAGACTTGTATGAATCTGTGTCTGTGCACAGTTTGTTTTTTTTTTTCTTTTACGTTTGTTCTCAGCTGCTCCTGGGCCCCAGTTCCCCTCCCCCCAAAACTTGAGTGAAATCAGTATATATTCTGTCTAGTCCCCAGAAGTCTAAACATCATAGAAGCAAGACATTAAGAGAAGGAAGGGCGAGACACTGGCTGAAAAACAGGGACATGTCCAGGGAAGCCAGGGAGCAGTGGCCACCCTGTCAGTCTGGATGGCTTCAGTCTTTGCTGCCAGTTGGCCTGGGTCTGTCCCCAGCAACATTCTGTTTGCTACTAGCCCAAGCGACCGTGGGCATCCAGACTGCTGGGAGTCGTCAACAGTGGGTGAATTATTTCAGAACAAATGCTAGTCCATGAAGTAGAAGAGCCAAACTTTCCTTGAACGTTGGGGATGCTCCCGAGGAGGGCTCCCGAGGGTGGACTGGCCATCGTCAGCTGTGCAGCCTCCTTGGAGCTGACCGGAAGATTTCAACAAACCAGCTTCAAGCCCGGGCTGGTGATGGACTCAAACCCTGACCCACAGTGTGGTCCTCTCCACACTCGGAGGACTTACCTGTGGTCACGGATGGTCTTCAGGCTAGAGTTTAAGTTCCCAGACAGGGTCTGGCCTCCCCACCCTACCCTCATGACCTCCAGATCCGATAAAAAGCTGGTTAAAAGGAAGATGTGTTTAGGTAGGAGACTGTTGGGGAGGGAGGACACTAGTTAGTTGAAGGTTCAATGGAAGGATCTCCTGAAGTGACTCCAGAGGTTTTGGTCCATGGTCTCTAGGCCTCATGCCTTGGGCACTGTGGTTAGGGTGTGGAGGCCAGCCTCTCGGTCACTTTGACTGGATTTGGGATTTGCCTAGGAGACGTACCTCCGGGTTAATCTGTGAAGGTTTCCAGACAAGTTTAACTAATGCTGGAAGGTTTGTACTGAATATGGGTGGCATTGTCCCTTGGGCTGGGGTCTTGGATCAATTTTAAAATAGAGGCATGGTGGGGAAACGAGCTGAACACCCTCATTTACCTTTCTCTGCTTTCTGTCTTGGGGTGCATGTGCCTCACGTTCCTGCTGCATGCCTTCCCCACTATGATGGACTGTATCCTCAAACTCCAAGCCAAAATAAGCCTTTTTTTTTTCCCCTGTGTTGCTTTTATTAGGTATGTTGTGCAAACAATGAGGGAAAATCACCATTACAGGAGAGCTTGAAGTAAAACAAGCTGTTCACTCGGCCCAGAAGCAAAGAGAGAGGGGAAAGGTCAACTCCCATAATTCCTTGCTTCCCACTGGGTTCCATCTCCTAAAGGCCCTGCCACCCCTTGTATTTCACTGGCAGGGGACCAAGCCTTTAGCACATGGCCTTCAGGAGTGCCTTATGGAAACCACAGGGGCGAGGCCTGTGAGTGGAAGAGTCACAGTGTTAACAGTCTCCAGATCCGATAAGAAATAAAAATAACATGTGGCTCTTTTGCCAACTGGACAAGGCCTAGGAAAATCAGTATTTGTATGCAGGCCGGCACAAAGGGGCCTCACACAGCATATGCTGCTGACAGGGCTGCCTCTGACGGGTCAGCCTTCCTGAAAAAGCCATTTGTTGTGACAGCGTTGCCTACCGTGTGGCTTAAGTTCACCAGGACTGCGTGCTTAGCTCACGCAACATCCTGGGTTCCATCCCCAGCTTACAACTATGAGGAAAGTTCTAGAACTAAGTTGTGGTGGTGTTTGGAAACATCGGAAAGGCTATATGGCAACATTCATATTCCGTGTTTTAGAAAGCAAGCTGAGTGTGTCAGTGGTGCCTGCCTCCTCAGTATTCATGGGCTGAGGCAGGAGGTTTGCCGTGAGTTCAAGGCCAGCTTGGCCCACAGAGTTCCAGGCCAGCTTGCATTAAGAAAGGGAAGAGGGGCTGGAGAGATGACTCAGAGGCTCTTCCAGAGGTCCCAAGTTCAATTCCCAGCAACCACATGGTGGCTCACGTTCTGTAATGGGATCTGATGCCCTCTTCTGGCATGCAGGTGTACATGCAGATAGAGCGCTCATACATGAAAGAAGGAAGGAGGAAGGAAGAAGGAAGGAAGGAAGGAAGGAAGGAAGGAAGGAAGGAAGGAAGGAAGGAAGGGAGGGAGGGAGGGAGAGAAGGAGGGAGGGAGGGAGGAAGGAAGGACAAAGGAAGGGAAAGAAAACAAAGGAGGTCAGAGGACAACTTGATAGAGTCAAGTGTCTCCTTCACCATACAGAAACCAAATCAAGTCATGTGACTTTACTCATTGAGTTATTTCCCATAACCTTTATTAAGTAATTTTTAAAAATGCAGACATGGAAAAAAAAAAGGCCTGGGCGTGGTGGCACACGCCTTTAATCCCAGCACTTGGGAGGCAAAAGCAGGTGGATTTCTGAGTTCGAGGTCAGCCTGGTCTACAGAGTGAGTTCCAGGACAGCCAGAACTATACAGAGAAACCTTGTCTCAAAAAACCAAAAAAAAAAAAAAAAAAAAAATGCAGACATGGCTCAGTGAGTAGAAAAAAAAACCTCATACCACCAAACCTGACAACCATCCTGAGGATGATCCTCAGGACCCACACTTGCTGGAAGGATGGGAGCAGTTCCCTCAAGTTGTCCTCTGACCTCCACACACGTGTCACATGTGTGCATACCCACACACACATACAGGAAAAAAAATAAGTGCGATTTTTTTAATCAAAGGGAAAAAACCATGAGGGACCGGTCCATAACGTGTTAATACACATCTGGTTTTATCTCTGCTTTGTAGCTGAGACACAGGGGTGTGCTTACTGACAGAGAGACTAATTTAGACAGGAGGTATCTTTGTAATAATGCTAAGCCTTTCAAACTGTGCTTGGTCCTCTGTGAATGAATTAGGCTTGCCTTCTCCAGGGTCTCTCTTGCAACGATAAGAGCACAGAGCTGGCTTAGGTAGTCTGGACCACAGGGTCTCATCTGCCAAGGTCACTATTTTTATTTATTTATTTATTTATTTATTTTTTATTTTTATTTTTTTGGAGACAGGGTTTCTCTGTTTAGCCCTGGCTGTCCTCACTCTGTAGACCAGGCTGGCCTCGAACTCAGAAATCCTCCTGCCTCTGCCTCCCAAGTGCTGGGATTAATGGCGAGCACCACCACTGCCCGGCTTTAAGATCGACTCTTAAGACAACACTAAAGCAGAATAAGCAAAGGTGGTGTTTATAAAGTTTTTATTTCCATTTTCTTAAAAATAACATTTGCTTTCCTTTATGCGTGTGTAGAGTGAACTTGTTTCCTTAGGCTGAGTAATAGGCAGATAAAGACCACAGCAAGGTGAGGGGCCCCGGGTGGAGGCAAGTGGGGATGGGCGAGGCAGGAGGGGGTGTGGCGCAGAGGAAAAGGGAGAGTATGGGGTCACCCACGGGATGCTTGAGTGCCCACCAACGCACACACGGGTCTAACACTTGTTCAGTTTTTTTTAAAAGACATCTAAAATTACTGAGAGATACAACGTCAGCACTTAAATCTACAGACGGAACCCAAGCACTTGACCACAATGTTTTAACTCTAAGCTCAGTGATTACACATCGGACAGTTTTAAGTGGGAGACGGGCTGAGAAGCGGGCTGCTCTGCCTGACTTGGTACGGATGTCTTGAATCTCCTTTTGCACCCCAAGGTCCTTCCCTGGGACAACTGCAGGCGGGAGGGCTCGTGATGACCCAGGTGTCAAAGATGGGCCCCTGGTTCTCGCCAAGGGCTGTGGGGCTCAGGCTTTGGGGAGCCGATATCAAAAGACCCCACCTACGCACTTAGCGGTGAAGCCGAAAGCAGATAAAAAGCTCAAGAAGGGCCAAATGGGTACTAACCGAAACCTGGGGAGGGGGCTGGAGTAAGGACGGACCTGTGCCCACCCGTCACGCGTGGTCACGACTCCTGTGGAACCCTGGGGGGGGGGGGAGTCAAGACGTCCCACGACTCTCTCACCAACGTTGCCTCCTGCCAGAGCTGCCAGGCTAAGCCCCGCCCCCGTTACTCCTGGGACCTCTGAGTGGTCTCTCAAGGCACATTTACTCCCTCCAACCACAAACTGCCTCAACTTACATCATCCGGGATCTTAGCACCCGAGGGCTAAGGAGCCTCCAAGTAGGGCAGCTCCAGGGCTCGGCAAGATGCGGTGCGGCCCGGAATTTGGTTGAACTGTTTCCAACACACCCCTACCTCTCGCGCCCACAGCAAGGGAACAGGAGCGTGGGGGAACTGGGCAGGCAGCGAATTCAAGGATGAGGCCGCAGGACCGATAATAATCTCACCTGTGACCTCACTCCTGAGGAAACCTGAAGCTTGCTTAACCAGAAGCTATCTGGGGACCTTCAGGCCCACCAGGAACGACTACTCTGCCTACCTTTGTGGGACTCGGTCTCAGTGGGGTGAAAAATATTACGGGGCGGCGGGGGTGGGGTGGGGGTGTAGCGTTTTAGAGAGGGACAAACCTCTGGACCCCTGAGGCCTGCCGCAGTTCCACATCTTCTGTTTTCTTCCTAAAAACATATCTACTACGTCAGATACAAAGCCAGAAGACCCAGGGACACACAGAGCACAGCCCCACTCCCCCCAAACCCCCAGCGGGGCAGAGTGAAAGAAGGGGACGCTTCTTCCACTATAACCACCCCCTTCCCACCCCACAAAGTCTAAAATCCTTCACAGCTACCCGGGGATGTTCTGGAAATCCAGCTAGGGCAGAGGAAGAATCAGACTGCATCCTAGCGAAAGCAGGACGGTTCAAGTAACTCCAGCTGGAGGAGGAGGAGGAGAAGGGGGAGGAGGGAGAGGAGGGGAAGAAGGAAGGAGAGGAGGAGGGATGGCTGCTTCTAGAATGCAGAGGGCTGAGATGTGACTGAGCCAGGGACCAGAGGATGGGCTGCAGAGGCCTGAGGAGGCGTGGGAGGGAGGAGGAAGAGGATGGGGTCAGGTGACAGTCACCCGGAGAGTCAGAACTGTGTCGTGGAATGAGAAGCACTTTATGGAGCTTGGTGGCATTTCCGTATCTCCCCCAGGAGATGACGAGGAAGGTGGCCATTCCAGGGTGTCAGAAAGGAATGGGAAGGAAGAGGCTCTTCCCTAGAGTCCAACCGATACTCAGTGGATGTAACCAGCCAGCGCCCCTGAGAGGGCTCCGGGAGAGCCAGACTGGGGCTTTGTCCTGGAAACCTCAGTACAAGGACCCCAGTAGCTGCCCAGCCTCTTCCACCACACAGGGGGCTGTCCTTACCCTCCCTAGCCATCAGGGTGGCCCACATATGTTCTCGTTCTCTGTCTCTCTCTCTTTCCACACACACATACACACACACACACACACAGAGGTAAGCACACATGCACACATGCATGCACACACGCACCAACGGATATCAGAGGCCCAGGTCCAGGTAAGACATTCTTCATCAAAAAGATTTCCTTTGAGAGGGGGGAATTTCCTTTGAGAGGGGGAAGTAGGGAACAGTATATACATAAAACCCCAAAGGGCATCTGGATAAAAGCCCCTCCCACTGGACCTGGCGATCTAAGAGCATGCTGAGGTGTGGCTTCGGGGTCTAGCTGCCCAGTGTGGTCCCCTCTGATGCACTGTCCTCTCTTCATATATGCTGTTAGGGCTTTAAATTGCGTATGGGGCATGGTTCTTTCAGGGCCATCTTGGGGACCCCTGAGACAGAGGAAAGTCATGGTTGAAAGGACTAAGGTTTTGGGGGCCTCTCCCCCAGGACTATCTGTGGGCACAGGAAGTCACAGTTTCCCGTTGCTTCCTCACAAGCATCTCAGGGACACGGCGTTCTATTGGTCTGGGCAAGAGGGTCATGGAGGAGGTGGGCAGGCATGTGCTGCTTTCTGGTCCTCTGCTCCTTAGGACAAGGGGGACCCTCGCCAGGGAACAGAGGGCGCAGCTGCAAGCCCTCAGAGCAGGCTGCACTAAAGCTCAGCTGTATGACAGTCCCCATTCACCAAGAAAGCAGCCCAGAGCCCCAGGAGGCAACAGGTGCTGACTGGATTAACCTGAGGCCTACTCTCTTCCACCTCATGGTCTCTGCCTGTTCTGCTGGGCTACCTCTGGTTACTCAGGAGGAGGTGAGGTTAGGAGATAATCTATCAGATGTGTCCAACCTTTTGACATTGTAACAGAGCATTGTCATCTACAAAGTCTATACTCAAGAACTCCTCAATCCAATTATCAAAAAACAAAAAGCAAAAAATAAAAAAACAGTAACAAAAAGCCCCATGTTTTAAGTAAGTTTACTGCTTTGTGTTGGGCCACAAAGATAGCTAACTATCCTTAACCACGTGCAGCCCAAGGGCCATGGTTGGACACATCTGGGACTAGCTCTTTGGATGTCAGCACAAGGGTAAGCCTGTTATGTGTGCAGGTCCCGCCTCATCACCACAAGACTGTGGTGGGGCTTTCATATCAAATCAGCCTGATTTGGGGAGGATGCTCCGATTCCAGCTTCCTGCCCTCCCTCTCTGTGGCCTCAGAAGAGGAAGGAAGAAAGGCAGGAGCGGGTAGGGTTGTTTGGTCAGGGCAGGAATTCCAGATGCTGGGCTGAGGGACAGGATCAGGGACATCTGGTCCCGTTGATTTTGGTCTGTTAGTGTGTCCACATGTGTGAAAGTGGGCATTTGAATATCAATAACATAGGGACCTTTGGGTGACTCACATCACACACACATACACATCTTACATCTCACATCTCACATCACACACACACACACATCTCCTCTCTCTCTCTCTCTCTCTCTCTCTCACACACACACACACACACACACACACACAGACAGTCACACAAGCCACACTCTCCGGTCCTCCCCACTGGAGCTAGGGTCCTCCGCATTAACTTCCGGATCCATTTGCTAAGTTGCCTGCTGTTGTCCAGGTCTCTTCTGGCCCGTCTTTCTGTGGCCGTCGGCACCCTGGCCTGCCGAGGCCATCGAGGGCCATCTACCAGATGTAGCCTCCGTCGTCTGCCTCACCCGCTTCACCCTCCTCCTCCTCGGCCTCCTCGCCTGCCTCTTCTGTCTCCTTCTCCTCCTCATCCTCCCAGCCAACGCCGCTCCCAAAGTCCCCTGAGAAGCCCACGATGTCATCTGTGGAGAAAACAAGGGAAAGACCGTAAGGAACCTCCCCACTGTGCCTATTCTCTCAGCCTGGAGTCCTGCCCACACCGCCCTGAGAACTAGCCACGTGCTCCTTACCACAGTCAGGGGTCCCATGCATGCGTGTGCCGGTCAGCTCCAGGCCCAGCTGGTCCACGCACCAGCAGTCGCCTCTGCTCTGGTCACACTGCATCTTCCGGTAGTAGCCATCTTCATCACAGCTCGGGATGAAGACACCTGAGGGTTAGGGGGAGAGCCTGGAGGGCGGGCTCCGGAGTCGTGTGCGAGCAGGGGCCTAGACGGCCCCGAGAACCGGGCCAGCCTGCTACTGACACCCACCCCCTAAGAAACCAGACACTCCGGGCTACTGACCGGAAGCACAGAGCCCCCTTCCCCAATGTCCCTATATCACATACTCAGGCTTCTTCAAGGATGCTATCAAGTGCTCCTGGGTTTCATGGCCTTCATCTTGTAGCACAGTCTGGCCACGCATGCTAGAAAGCTCGATCCCACTCTTGGTTTTGTCTCTAGCTAGGAATGTGGAGTTTTTCTTCCTTCTTCAGGGCTCAGTCATTTCTCTCAGGTCCCCAGACTGTCCACAGGGTATCTTTTAAGAAGTTTTAGTCCGGGGGTTGGGGGGGAGAGATAAGAGCCACAGAGACAACCAGAGTGGTATTAAGTACGCTAGAGTGAGGTGCCTAGGGCCTGGGGGCCTGCTTGGGGGAGTGGATGATAGTGGATGAGTAGGCCTAGCCAGCACAGCCCTATGGGGGCTTTGGGGGCCGGATGCTCATTCATTGTGCTGGTCTTGTGAGCCCAGTCATGTGACTCTCAAACCTCTCAGGATTGCTATACCCTCAACATCACCCTCCAGCTGCCTGGGCCCTTTCCTACCGGGTTGTTTTGTTTTGTTTTGTTTTGTTTGGAGACCGCAAGGTTTTTCACAATGTCATCAGTGTCTGTGTCTGGCTTATGATCCTCCCTCAAGATCCACCTTCCCCCTGTTCCAAGGCTAGTGTCCCAGAAAGATCTCTACTGGCCTGTCAGGAGCCTGATGGCCACCTCCATTCTCCCTGAGCCCCTACGCGGCAGTCTGAGGTGGGAATTCTCTTCCCGACTCTGCATGCTGAATGTCCCCGTGGCGAGGCTATGCAAAGGCTTTTACACGGCCATGAATCTTGTCTGCCTTGCCCATCGGTGCTGACCTAGGCTAGGCTGGACCCCTCACCTCTCCAGGGTGTTCATTTAGAATGTGAATGAGCCGGGCGGTGGTGGCGCATGCCTTTAGTCCCAGCACTTGGGGGGCAGAGGCAGGGGGATTTCTGAGTTCGAGGCCAGCCTGGTCTACAGAGTGAGTACCAGGACGGCCAGGGTTACACAGAGAAACCCTGTCTCGAAAAACCAAAAAAAAAAGGGGGGGGGCTGGCGAGATGGCTCAGCGGGTAAGAGCACTGACTGCTCTTCTGAAGGTCCTGAGTTTGGATCCCAGCAACCACATGGTGGCTCACAACCACCCG
>JADRCC010537379.1:0-18472 GCA_019843855.1 Hylomyscus alleni
GGCAGGGCCACTGCTCGCTCCTCCCGGCTATGGCAGGGCCACTGCTCACTCCTCCTGGCTATGGCAGGGCCACTGCTCGCTCCTCCCTGCTTCCCCACTCCCCGGAGACAGCCATTTATTGTTTGGCCCAAAACTTTGCACAGTACTTTTAGGCCTTGGTCTCTCTTAATTCTCCAAGGGTGAACATCAAGAGGGAAAAATCTAATTGTTCTTTTTAAGTTTACATACTCGCATGAAAAGTTTATGTGTCTAGGTTGCTTCCGACTGAAAAACTGAAGAGTGGGCTTTATTTCTAAGAGAGCTTGGCAGATGCACAGTGCTTAATAGGGACCAAGGATTTTAGGGAAGGTTTAAAAAAGAACAGCCAAAATATCTAAGTCTGAAAAGCATCACCTGCAGGCCCAGCATTTCTCTGATACTGTATTTTGTCACCTTTGAAAAAAGCATGCATTTTCAAAAGTCTCAACACAAAAGACAGTCTATAGGAACATGGCCTTGATCAACATAAACACATTTGTAAGGAACATTTTTTTTTCTAAATAAACAGTTGCTACTTAACTCACCTCACTAATTGTGTTTTTCTTCCAAGAAACCTTCACTGTATACATGTATGCACATTTATTTGTATTGTCATATCTGTATCCCATGTTTGTGCAGTTTGAATAGCTTGAACTGTAAAAGAATCTTGCAACTAGCTCAGTGCTCTGTACCAGAGACTTTTATTTTATCTTAATATGGTCTGAGATTAGGATTACATTTACATATTTAAACAGAGAGATTTTCTATGGTTTTAAATGTTCCAGAAAATGTGTAAGGCAGAGAATTTATTTACTTGACATTTTTTTAAAAAAAAAACAAAATCCTAGTGCTTTCATCAAATCACAATTTAGGGTCATTGGATTTACTAAAAACCTGAATTTTTCCTGAGTTATTTGTCATTTATAAGACTTTCTTATTTATGAATTTATTATTCATTTTAAGACTAATATAAATGTATTGTGCATACTCAGTTACAGATGGTATACTGTTAAACAATCGTTCACAACTATTATGATACGTGTGTGTGTGTATGCGTGCATGTGTATTCTTGTGTATGTGTTTGCATGTTTACCTGTGTTTGCACTGTATATATGTGCATATATTAGCCCCAGGTTGATACCTGGAGTCACCCTAATCACTTGCCTCCCTGTCTGTTATGAAAGGGCTTCTCAATCGAAACCAGAGCTGCTGATCCAGCTTGTCTCACTAGCTGGCTTTCTCTGGAGATTGTCTGCCTTCCAATTGCTGGGAGTTTAGGAGAGCCACCAAACCCTACTGACATCATGTGGGGTTGGGAATCTGAACTACAGTCCTCTTGCTTGTGTAATAGATGCCCTAGCTACAGAGTCATCTTCCAGCCCCTTTGTGATAATTTAAATATCTATATTAAGAATGAAGATGCTTATCCTTACTATTAAAGAAAAAGTCTCAAGGCTCTCTGACACCATCATCAACTAACAAATGTACCGTCTAAAACAAATTGAAGGTTTTGCATGAAAATTATAGCAATCCACATATCGCAGCTTTCTTATACCTGTCACAGCTTTTTATCTGTCTTACACAGGTCACCATAATTACAACAAAGCATGGGCTTACCTGTGCGATAGACAAAGGTGCCTTCAGTTTCTGATGACGATGGAGACACCAGCTCTTCTTCAAATTCATTGGAGCTAAAAGATCCCGAATGGTTCCTTCGCCTCTTTTTCCCCATCATGGCAGTGCTGGTGGCCATGACATGTCTCAAAGAGTCGTTAAGGTAACGGTTCAACAAGCTGCTCTTGTACTTGGGAGGTGACACATAGTCCTCAGCAGCCCTTGACTCTGGTCTCCCGCCAGCGGCCATTGCTGAGTTCTCCCCTTTAATCACGGCGTGGTGGGCAGCGGTGTTATAGCCCTCTTCGTTCATGTGATTTCTTTGGGGATTTTCTCCATCTAAGGGGAGAAATATCATCAACTAGTATTTGTACATACTTTTCCCAGCTGCTCAACTGTCACACTTAGTCATTAAAAATATACACAACAGAAGAATATATGCCATATGTAAGATTATTTTTATATATGATTAATTTTTAGGTAAAGAGAAGCAATAACCTATGTAATTGTTCCCTAGAGTACTTAATTTTGATGAAAATACTTTCCCCCCACATGACAGATCTATAAACAGCAGGAATGGCTATAACTCCTGTTGCTTTATAAAACTGTAAAGATGAAGTTGCCTCATGCAATAGGAAACAGCATATCTGTGGACTAGCACATCTTGTAGGGTAGGGGTAGGGTCACTAAGACTGTGCCGAGGGTGAACTTGTTGCAAAAGCAGAGCAAAGACAGGAAGACAAAAACCTGAACGAACCTTCAGAGCAGGAGTCGTCGGCGCTGCTCACACTGAGCCGCTCAGCATTGCCCTGAACATACTTGTTGTATAACTTTATTCTTAAGGCCCAACTTAAATCTGGCTGCCGGACAGTGTTCTTCAGCCGACGTCTAGCATTAGCGAACCAATTTGACACCTAAAACGGCATTAGTTTTTCAATTAACAGTACATTAAAACATGGTGGTATAATATCCACTTATCAGTGAGTACATACCATGTGTGTTCTTTTGTGATTGGGTTACCTCCATCAGGATAACTAATAACTAATAATTAATAATAATAATAATTAATAATTAAGATAACTAATTCTAGTTCCATCCATTTGCCTAAGAATTTCATGAAGTCATTGTTTTTAAGAGCTGAGTAAATGTACCACATTTTCTGTATCCATTCCTCTGTTGAAGGACATCTGGGTTCTTTCCAGTTTCTGGCTATTATAAATAAGGCTGCTATGAACACAGTGGAGCATGTGTCATTGTTATATGTTGGAGAATCTTTGGGTATATGCACAGGAGTGGTATAGCTGGATCCTATGTCCAGTTTTCTGAGGAACAGCCAGACCAATTTCCAGAGTGGTTGTGCCAGCTTGCAATCCCACCAACAATGGAGGAGTGTTCCTCTTTCTCCACATCCTTGCCAGGATCTGCTGTCACCTGAGTTTTTAATCTTAGCCATTCTGACTGGTGTGAGGTGGAATCTCGGGGTTGTTTTGATTAGCCCAAAAGCTCGGAATACCCAAGATACAATTCACAGACCACATGAAGCTCAAGAAAAAGGAAGATCAAAGGGTGGGTGCTTCTGTCCTTAGGAAGGGGAACAAAATATTTACAAGAGGAAATACGGAGACAAGGTTTGGAGCAGAGACTGAAGGAAAGGCCATCCAGAGACTGCCCCACCTGGGGATCCATTCCATATTCAGTTATCAAATCCAGACACTATTGTGGATGCCAACAAGTGCATGCTGACAGAAGCCTGATATAGCTATCTCCTGAAAGGCTCTTCCAGGGCCTTACAAATACAGGTGTGGATGCTCAAAGCCAACCATTGGACTGAGCACAGCATCCGCAATGGAGTAGTTAGAGAAAGGAGTGAAGGAGCTGAAGGGGTTTGCAACCCTACAGGAAGAACAATAACCAACCAGAACCCCCAGACCTCCCAGGGACTAAATCACCAACCAAGGAGTACACACAGAGGGACTCAGGGCTCTAGCTGCATATGTAGCAGAGGATGGCCTTGTTGGGCATCAATGGGAGGAGAGGCCCTTGGTCCTGCGAAGGCTTGATGCAGAGGAATTCGTGGGTAGGATGTGGGAGTGAGTAAGTGAGTGAGTGAGTGAGTGAGTGAGTGAGTGAGTGAGTGAGTGAATGAGTGAGTGGGTAGGTGGGTGGAGGAACACCCTCATAGAAGCAGGGGAGGGGGGGTGAGTAGGTGGCTTTGGTGGGGGGGTGTTGCACAGGAAAGCGGATAAAATTTGAAATGTAAATAAAGAAAATATCCAATAAAAAATTAAAAACAAAACAAAAAAACAACAACAACAAACATGGTGGCCATGCACTTGCTTTCTCTTAAAGGGCCCAAGCCCAGGGTTGCTGATATGCACCCATGGTCTTAGCTACTCAGGAGGCTGCAGCAGGAGAGTAACTTTGGAATCAGGTTTCGGAGCAGTGGGAGGTGTCATCTCAAAAGAGACATGGGGAGGGGAGAGAGGAAGAGGAGGCGAGGGAGTGAAAGGACAAACAATGATACAAGACTCCACAAGCACAAGGAGTAGAAAAGTTAATGAAGATATTGAGTGGACTAGCTTGTTGTTTTGAAATTTTGCTAAGTAAAGAGAGCCTTCTGAGGATGAGCCGGTGTCTACTGTTTGGGAAGTGTCTAAGTAAAGGTATAGAGAAGCACAGGGATGAATATCCAACAGGAGAAAAGGCACCCATGAGGCTTAAACAGAGGTAGGGTGAGGTTTGAGAATCACAGGCTCAGAGGGAGGTGAAGGCTACATGTGGGTAGGCTTAATGAAGACAGTGAAGGGCCAGGCTTTGGAGGCCAATTGAGGAGATTGGACACTTAACAGAGGAGCTAGCAAATCGGCCAAAGGCAGTGCAATCGGAACAGTGAGGAGGAGGAGGCCAGTGGGCATCCTGCTGGAAACTGAAAGTCCATTGTTTCTTATGTACATCAGTGAAGACTAAAAAAAAGAAGATACTTGAAAGCAAAGAAAAATTACTTTCACTCTTTCTTCAAGGAGTCATTGAGTTCCCAGAGGATAAAATCTACTTTTCTTATAAAATATCAGGATATCAATAGCATATAACTTTTTCAGAGGAAAAAAAAAGCTAAAAGAACAATATTTGCTTATAAAAGTATAAACTATAATTATTTTTTCTGTGAACTTGTCTCAGAACACAAACTCCTATTATTACAATGGTTTGTGTGACAATGTTTTCACTGGAACATTTTTTTTCTTTCTCAGTCATTGTATAAAATTCACCTAAGGTATTTATAGCATAGTGTAAGTGCTATAAATACAAAATAAGTAGCTTTGGAAGTTGCTTGATCCCTAAATATTATATGAGACTATTGTGATCTCTTCTCTAAGGAGTAAAGTTCCATCTTCCCTCTATGTCTAGCATGTGCTGTTTCAGTCACATAAATTCAAGGCCGACACACTCACATTGCTCCCTGACAAAATGGCTGTCCCTTCACACTCTCTGTACCAGGCCATAGCTAAAGTCTTGATCTTCATCAACTTCTCTTCAGGTCAAGCTGAGCTGTTATTCACTGGATCTTTAAGTTCTCAGACTTTCTTTTCCACACACAGGCACCTTCCAGGAGTCTTTATTCAGTGAATAGACAGTGAGCAGTTATTGCATACTAGCTGTGCTGTGAAGTGCAGGCCTTGACAAGGCCATATCAACACACATGAATCTACAAACGTCACACACTCACCTGAATCCCTATAATAAAAGTGATAATCTGAGACCCAAGGCAGCCATGGACCATGGAAGCAGGAGTACCTGATCTCTCGTTCACTAATTTTTCTTCCCACCTCTCATTCTCTCACTCACTGCCCAAAGATTCATACAATCCCCTGGCTACTGCTTAGGTGCTTTAAAAACATTCTTCCAAACTTCCCTAGTCTTCATTCTGTTCTCTTATATAGATCTTAGCAACTATTATTAAATTCAATTGTGATGCATTATTTTGAGTTAATTCACTTCCTCAAGTCATCAGTAATGACCTGCTGTCCTTGTGACTATGGAATACCAAAAGTGCCTTGGTTTCTGGGTCTGAATTTTCTAAAAACATGCCATGTCATGTAGACTTAGTTCATTCAATCCAACTTTTTCTATATATATATATACATCTAGGGGCTGGGATGTAACATAGTGGTAGAGCAATTGCCTGGCAAATGCAAAACTCTGAGTTTGATGCTTAGCACGAAAACAACACAAAACAGAAAAGCAATGCCTCCACTGTAAGATGGACCAGATGTCCCCTAACATTTTGGAGAGCTGTGAAACAGCTGTCACTCACTGTCTACATGCCAATCACTTTGCAGCTAGCTGTGCACCGGCCTCCTCCTCACCTATGTGCCTTCTAAACCATTTGCATGTGACTAGGCCTATTTTCACACTTCTCAAACAGAGGAGACATCTTCTCCTGTGTCTATATCACATTTCATAGGGCCCAGCACCAAGCCTTTTTGTGTTACTTTCTTTACTAAACAATATTCAATTGAGACTGTACTAGTTAGACCTAAGCAATGTCACTAGCTTGCTTTACATCCACATGATGCAGAGCATAACCCAGTTCTCAGGACACTTCATATAAGAGTGGAATGGCCTTCTAGTTAAAAACAAACATTAGTTCACTACGATTCTGATGTATAAAAATGGAAGAATATTTAAATGTCATGGAGATTAACTGGCTTTTCACAATTAGGAACCATCTACCTTTTAATGTGATATATACTCATAGCACTTAAACTATTATAATAACATTGGAGAATTCCCAGAATAGTCTGTTATCTAACAAAGGCTTTTCTAAACTGGTTTTCTATGTTCAATTGATGACTAGTATACTAGCATGTAGATGCTGCTGTATTTATCAATAGAAATGTACAGTACAACTTAACCACAGGGTGCAGGATGAACTGTTTCATACTGACTTCCGTGAACAGCAGAGGTACTGATGGTTGATGAATTTGCATATTTTTTTTTTGCAATTTTCCTCATGACATTGTCAGTCTGTGTCACTGACAAAAATAAAAATATAAACTCATATTTTCTACATTTTATACCTGCTTGGGACTCCTTCATATTCATGAATATTTTCTTACCAAGGGTGAGTTCTGGAACAGCATTTAAATGTCAGAAGTGCCTTTAAAACTCTATATTTTAAAAATGAAAGCTTAGAGAACTGAATATCTAGAAGCTGGAAGAGAAGAAAAAAACCTGCTTTCTGCCATGTTTATCAAAGGTGCTTAGGTTTGTCCTGTGGACAGAGAAGCTGCAGGGTGAACCCAGAGGAATGAACTGGAGTCTGTCCAGCTCTAAACATATCACATTAAGAAGCTTAGTTTGAGTTATTAATTCAAATAACCTTCTTTCCATACTTATAACCCTTGGAATGATGTGGAAGGTCTCATGTAAGATTTGTTGAATATTGCAAATATTGCCTTAGAATAAATACGCAACAAAAGCAAAAGCAGCAAAAGCAGCTATGCCAATGTTGGAAGCAAAATTTTTGTAATACTGTGATTTTACCAAGCATACAAGAGCACATCACAGGAATGTGAAATTATAGCCCCAGAAGAGGCCTAGACGCCCAGTCATTACTCCTTGGTGAGCTGCAAATCTCATAATAACACCAACTTTCCACATCACCCTACTTGTCACTGCTACACAACAACACAAGCTATTCCTATTTGAGGAGTACATAGCACATTTTTACAATACATGAACAGTGTTACTGATAGGCTCCATACCCAGTGTGTAATATTTTGTTTGTTTGACATCAAAGCATGCCTCAAAATCCTTAATTTTGATCAAAATGCTTCTTACGATGTAAGTGTGATGCCACATGCAAACAGAAGTTAAAGACTCCTAGCAAATTAGGGCCAAACTGTTAGGATTCGGGAATACCAGCACGAGAGTCACATGATTCATCCACTAGTTTTGGTTCCATTTTCCCAAGGATGAACACTATGGTATTAACCAAGTCCTCTGGAATTCTGTGTAGCAGAAAAAGTACTAACGCGTATTTCCATCTTTTCCCTTCTAGGCTGCATGGGAGACTAGGAAATGCAGGTTTCACAGCCTTCCTCAGCAGCGTAAGAGGGGCAAAGGAGCTTAAAATTACTGTGTAGGAAAAGCCTGGCACACACTCAGAGGAAAATGCAAATTAAGTGTCCAAACTTACAGCATCTTGTTGAGGAATAAAATAGTCTTGGGGGATAGATTGCTGCTATAAATCTTGAGGAAGAAGCAAGAGCAGGCCCCACAGTCAACATGAACCAAGGACTCAGAAATAAAAGCAGGTTTCCATAAACTGCCTGCAGGCATATGTGCACGGTATATTTGTAGACAATTAAAGTGGTCATCATCCTATAGGACAAAACTAAGAAGCTGCCCTATGCATGTTCCTACAGTATTCTAAAACCAACCAGAGTTCAAGGCTTCCTAGAATGGCCAGAGAGACGTTCTGGAAAGCTATGTGTGAGTTTAATGAGAAGAAAGCGATTCGAAGGGATAGTGTGCTGCAGGGAACAAGCCATACTGTGGGGTGAGCCCTGTGAGGAAGAGAAGACCACTCTTCTCCGGAAGTCTGGCCCCTGACTCAGGACACAGAGTCTAATTCTCAGGGATCAAAACTTTGACTCAGATCACACTTCTACACTTTGCCTCCAGAAGTGTAAAGTATTTGCATAATTTATGCAGTTTATAAAATTGGACTACGCTTTGGAGGTTTAATCTATGTTTGTCTTACATAAATTCCTATATATAAAAACAGATAGGTGGATGTGTGGGTATATGTATGACGTATGTTCTTTACATATGCCATCGTGCACAGTTGAAAATAACTGAACCTATGCTGGATTATAAATAAGGTCCCTGGGTGGTAATTTTATTCATTCAAGTTTTTCCACTTACCACTTTAAAAAAGTTTAAGAAATTTATCATACTAACAAATAATTAAAAAGCCATTGTCATACATGTATTATTTATTATTGTAAACAATCTTTACTCCATTTAAGAATTACATATTTTTATTCTCTGAGTCATATGAAAGAACAAACAAATTTTGAACAAAAATTTCACATAGATTTTAAAAAATGTAATGTTACCAAAATATAAGTGTGAAAGCAGTTCTTTGTATTAAAATTATCATTATAAGTGGCAAATTACTACATAAGTAAATTAAAAATATAACTTTGTACTGCAACTTTCCCAAGATAACAATTAAAATACAATAGTTTAAATTTCTCATTAAAAACTGTTTTTAAAAACTTGTCAAATGACTTGTTTTACATATGAACTGCTGTGAAACCATATCACAACCAAAATAATGTACTGCTTTACTGTGGAACTCACTGCTAGTATTCAAGTGCCTCCAGAATATACACAGGCATATGTCCAGAACAAGTAGCAGGCATGTTTAAATTGACACTGGAGCATATGCATTTATTTTCATAAATCAACTTTTTCTGATTGTAATAACTTATTTAGAAACTGCTTTTGCAAAGTTCACAGTTTTGTGCTAAATAGATCTCAAGCCAAGAATACAGAATTGGTTTTTGCCTCCAGTGTTGTGGCAAATCACCATTATTACAATTTCCTGTTAATGGGAAGGAAAGCAGATGTTTTTCTCTAAAACTGTATTCTGAAAATAAGAAGAAAAATACATGGTAGGATTTTGTGGAGAGTTGCTACAAGCCAACACAAATGCTCTGTCAAACTTTCCAGTAATTCTTAAATACTCTGGAAAGAGATTTTTATTTTATCGAGTACAGTTTTATCTTGGATCTCACGGTATCCTCTTGTCATACGTTTGATGAAATGTTCAAACTTTCACACGTGTGCTACCTTAATATAAAAGAAATTCCCAGCTACTGTAATTAAAGAACTTTCCACTTTACCCTGGGGACTCCCTGTTCTGAATCTGTTGTTTACACTAAAGTTTGCATAACTGCATTTAGTAGAGAATACTGCAGTGTGACGGAAAAGCGTTTAATCCGGGATTTGTTATCTGGAGTCCTCTGCCTGCAGCTTCCCCTCACCTTGGTAAAAGACTGGTAGTAACTGCTCAATAGCATGTGTTTGGGAGAATACCAAATACTGATTGTGCCTTTTTTTAAAAAAAAAAAAAAAAAAAGCTAATTAAATATAAAGCAGTATTTGTTCACTAGAAAAGAAACATGCAGGCATGGTTGGCAACGGGAACCAGCCACTCACACTCTGGAGTCTTCTCTCCTTAGCCCAACAGAAAGCAGTAGCAAAGTGCTGGGGCCGGGATGAGGAGGCAGCCTTTGAAATCCTCTTCTGGCCTTTCCTGTTTCCTGACCTACCTCTGAATAATAGTTATTTTTACTTAGTATGTACATGAGTTTTGACTTGGAGTCCAATATGCACCTGCAGGCTCCCAGGTTCTCAAAGCTGAACGAGTCCTCAGCATCACCTGGGAACTCCTTAGAAATGCACACTGTGGCCCCGCCCCAGAACTACAAATTCTGGAACGATGAGCAGAGCAGGATACAATCTGTGCTCTAAGTAGACTTCCTGGTAACTGATACACACTAATGACTGAAAATAACGGTAGGTAGACCATTCTTATCTATTATTGCTAGTAAATCCAGATTCCTACCCATTTTTGTATCACACAGCAGCTGGCCTTCCATTCCCTACACCTGCAACAACGTATCATGGAAACTCCTACTGGACCAATCATTCACACTGAGAGGATTGATAGGGGGAAAGTCCCTTCTCCACGACAGGACCTGGCACCTGTGCCTAGCCATCATCCTCTGTGGCAACAGAGGCAAAGATCTGGACCTGCCTGTGAACTAGGCAGGATGAGGCGCAATGGCAGCAGCACTGTGTTTCTGCTCCCCAGCCGCTAGCGGGGAGACCCACTTTGGAGGAATCTGGATTACCTGCACTAGCGTCATCTGCGAGCCTAGGGCCAAGAGTATCTTCTCAGTCTTCGTAGGGTACGGGTTGTCTCGGTGCTTGTAAAGCCACTGCTTAAGCGGCCGCGCCATGTCTTGCAGGGCCTGTCGCTTATGCCTCACCTTCCCTCCATTCTGCCGAGCCCTGGGACGTGAGGAGAGGAGGGGACATGTTAGGGGAACCTTAGGGTAGCCTGAAGGCCCTCCATAATAGATCACATTTCTGCGATGTCAGCACCCAGGGATTAACCGCAGAGGGCCCAACATCCCACAACCTCCCAGCAACCCAGGGTATCTATACTAAAGCAATCAACTCTAACAACCTCCAAAGTCAGGGCAAAGCAAGAAATGGAAACTGCACAATTTCTAGGTGTGAGCACCGGCTCCTATACATCTTTCTGAATAGCCTGCTGGCCACAGAACCACGCGCCAAATGCAAGGCCTTACATTTATACTGAAAGGTGGAGCTATTTTGATCCCAGTAAGGCAGGGATGTAGGGGTAGGGACGAACGCGCCACGTGGTTGGAAAACCATTCACTGAACTGCAGATCTGGACCTAGAGCTGACACCCTTTTCGACCTCTCCTTCAGGCCATTGAGTGGTCCCGGCTCAGAGAAGGGCCAGTCCTCCAAGTTCTCTTGCTCAGGTCTTTGGGCTGTGGGTCGCCAGTGGTTAGGTTAGGGAACACACACTGGACGCAGGAAACAAAGCAAAGGATGATGGCTGCCTAGGCTCTGTGAACTCTGTGTTTGTTTCATTTAATGCTCTGAAAGTGCGAGAAGCTGGAAAAAAGCAGAAACTACAAAAGCACTCTAAGGCCTTTCTCTCTTTAAGAAAATGAAAAGCTCAAAACGTACCAACAGCTAAAGGTTTGTAAAAGACCTTAGGAAAGCAGACTCCTACAAGGAACACTCAGCAGCTGGCCCTGGAGCCCGCAGTGGGTGCTGCGCTCCCGGGAGGCTCCAGGAGGTGTCGCCGCGCGCTTCTGCGAGCGCTCCCAGCCCCAGTTCCCGCTTTTGTGACTGAGCCCTTGCCTCAACCGCGTGAGCTTCTTCAGACTCTTTGAAATGCAATTCCACCCGCACTGACTGGTAGTAACAGCCTGAGAAAGCCTAATCTCTTTTACCAACCAGCAGTGCTGCACAATAAGCAGCTGGTGCTGTGGTTCTAGAGAGGACCATGCCCGGCACACACTGCGCCGCACACTCCGGGACTGGAGCAGAGGGCTCGCCCCGGAGTTGCTGAGCCCGGACAACCCTCTTAGCCCCAGGAACCGAAAGCCTCCAAGTCGGCAGCCCTTTTCTCCGGGCTCGCCGCGGACCCCGCGGAGCTGTATGCTCCAAGGACGCCCTGGGGGAGTACAACTTCCCAACCCTTAGTCCCAGGCCCAGGTAAGATCCTCGGGCTACAGAAAAGGAAGCTCATGAGGTCTCACCTGGGAGCCATCTGTTTGACTCCACCTTGTCACAGCGCACAGCGCTCAATCTGCTCCTGCTGTACTACAGAGGAAGCAAGAAACCACGCCGGGTCCCTGCCAAGGTGCGGGAAGACCGGGCGCTCTCAATTTTTATCAAGCCTCTTTTGAACTGTTCTAAGGAATTAATCCTCCCAGTTTTGAGGCGGTAAATCCTGGAAGCTGCAGACTTCGATCTTGTTGCACTTCACCCACCCAACTCTTGCGGCCCCTACCCTTTGGGATTCGCCGGTAGGCGCCCCGGGCATGCGCATACCCTGTCCTCCGGTGTCTCAGGCTGAGGTTGTCCTTGAGGGGAGGGCCTCCTGGAATGCCCATCTCCGGGCTTGTGTGTGGATTGTCCAGGACGCCACTGAATGGCCGGCTGCCACGTTCCCGATCTGGGATACCTCGGTCTTCAAAAAGCACAGCTCCTCCGAGCTTGTTGAAGACGATGGTGTTCATCATGGGGGATGCGGCACGCGCGGCCTTGCCGCAGAACCTCGGAGTCCACCAGGAGTTCCGCAGCCGGGCTCGGTTCTAGAAGATCAAGACGCAGCATGTTACTTCCGACTGTGCCCAGGTTCCCGCAACTCAGGAGCCCTGAATTTGATTGGGCTGCCGGGCTGCTGAGCTGAAGGGAGGGGTTGTATGGCTGCTAGTGACCAGGGAACACCCTTCTTCCATACCTAGCTACCTACATACTCCTATAGCACTCCTGGGACAGTTCTCTATCCTGCTCCTCTGGGCAATCAAGCTCCCACACCTCTAGGGACTTCAAACAAATAATTTGCCTATTGAGGAAAAGCAATTTCCGAAGGAACTTTCGGTCTCTAAGAGAGACACAGTCTGGACAGCAAAGCAGAATAAACAAGTAAGGGAGATGTTCACTAAGCACCACACAGACTAACATTTCTTCTGGGGTATCGGGAGGATGCAAGAAGAGACGATGTAAAGTAACGTGAATGAATAATTGAATCCACAAGGACACATCAATGAGCCCTAGATCTTGGTGTCAGGATTTTCACGTCTTCTAGATCCTGGACCATATGATGGAGACCTCTGCGTCTTTCAGTTAAACTCTCCCGGTAGTATAAGGGCAATGGGAAATTAGGAATAGAGCCCCAAACCTGAAAATTAAATGTTGTAAGGTCAAAGATGTCACATATTACCGTCCCTCCCCTCGCCTCCCCACCAATCTTGCTAGGGAACCCCGAGTGAAGGTGCCAGCTCCCGTGTCTCTGGGGATTACAGTCCGCAGGAATTCGAGCCCATTTCGGACGCCAGGAGCCTCGAAGTTGGCAGAGGCCCGCAAACCTTTCAGACTGTGGGCTCCAGGACAGTCTGGAGCTCATCTCTGGAGTTGGAGTGCCTCGGGGCATCAGCCAGCCAGGTACGGACAGCCAGAGCAAGGCCGCGCAGCTACAGAACAGCCACTATAAGATTGCGAGAATAGGAACAAGCCCACGGGTAGGATCTCCCTCCAACACTCTCACACTCTCTTCACTCCACGCGCAACTCCGGGTAGCTCGTTCAATTCACTCCCAGCATCCCTTCAACACACACGCACACACACGCACGCACACACACACACACACCACACACCACACGCGCGCGCGCACACACATACACACACAGCACACCATTTCTCGCAGCGCCTACACTCGCCAACTCCCCCCTCCTCTTCCTCTTGTGTCATTGCAGTGGCTGCTACTGCTACACGCGACATTTGGGACAAGCCACAGCAACTAGGCGACGGTCATGGTCAGTATTGGTGTGTAAAATGAAGTCAGACCTCTGGTGGCAGCTGCCTTTGTGCCCCAAGGCTGAATCCTGTGCAGGCAGGTTCTGGCCTGGAGTGCGCACCCTGCCTCGTAGATAAGTGTCAAAGCAAGTTTGGGAGCCTGACTCCCCCATCCCAATGATTGGTGTCCACTCCTTTTTGTGGGTGCAAGCGTCCTTCCCCCATGCCATTCCACCTTTTCCCACCAGCCCAGTACTAAACGCAACAGCGCACTTTCCCAAGCAAAACCTAGGACCTTTCCCACAGTCTGCAAACACCGCCTGCTCTAGCTCTGTGACTGCAGGCACGGTAGCAGGAGAGCCCTGAACTAGTGCAACGGGCGTGAGACACGAGGCAGTGGAGACCTGCGGTTCCTACCCTTCCTGGACTCCCGTGAGAGGTCCCCAACACCCCATATCAGCCCCTGTGCTCTACACTTACCCAGATTCGCTCCTAGCAGCGCTGACGAGCGCGATCCCTGCAGAACTGCCCCGCGGATAATTAAAAAGCAAAGCGAGGGCGGCCAGGTGGGTTGCTAAATGCTTCCCAGACCCACCCTCTAGCTTTGACCGACACCCGGGGCGCGTCACCCACTAGATCTCAGACGGAGGTGGGGGAGGGGGCAGAGCAGGGGCGTGCTGAGAGCAGAGGAGCAGCGGCGCCCCAGCCTCGGTGAGCCTAGGGTTCGGCGCTCGGAGAAGGGGAGTCGGGGCGGTA
This sequence comes from Hylomyscus alleni, assembly GCA_019843855.1. Lineage (NCBI taxonomy): Eukaryota > Metazoa > Chordata > Mammalia > Rodentia > Muridae > Hylomyscus > Hylomyscus alleni. The sequence goes on from JADRCC010537379.1 coordinate 14,532, forward strand.
CCTGTGGCCGCGGAGTTCGCAGCCAGCGGCTGACTGTCCCGTCTAGGGACTAGGCACACTCCCATCCCCACCGCATGTTCTCGACGCCGGCTCCTTCGCGTTCACCCGGGCCACCGGCGTCGCCTCGGCTTTATTTACCCAGACGGGTGCGCACGGCCCGGGAACCGGAATACCGAAGCCTTCTCATGTTTCCCGACTGCCCGGTCCAGCCTGCGAACATCCCGCGGGCGCGGTATCCATGTTCCCGGGCGGCGAGAGAGGAAGCGATCGCGCCCGCCGGGCCGCGGGAGCTGCAGTTAACCCCTCTAGTAGACTCTGCCGCAGGCCACGCCGGGAGCCCGGGGCAGTGGCATCCTCCCGGTAGGGCACCGCTCCCGGATGCTTTCGCCTAGCAGCGCCCAGCAAGACGGGCTCTTTCTTTCCTTTTGCGCTCAGGGGAGTAATCCGAGAAGCTGCCCAGAGCCTGTGGCTCGCGTCAATAGTACAGAGGCTGCGGTGCAAATCCTGTATCTTAGCTGCTCCTAGTGCGGGAAATGTCACCAAGCCAGGCCGGGAGCAAGGAGGTGGCGGAGACGCCCCAGGTGTTTTCTCTCCTGATTAACTGGAGGTTAGAGCTTCTTGCACCTGGGAACCCCTTTTGGTGTCGCTGGGCTGGCCCGCGAAGTCCAGGTTGTGGAGGTCAAGGCCAGGCAAGCGTCCGCTTGCCGGGAAGAGCACTGCAGAGGTAGAGGTGCAGGAAGGCAGAGGAGGGGCAAGGCGAGCTCAGGTGCCCGTGCTGCCATAGCCAGGTGTGCAGAAGACAGAGGTCGAGGAGACCTGGATCTACCTACATGCGCCCCAGGGTTAGAACCTAAAGTCATATGGAGCAAGAAGAAAGAATGGCTACCACATTCTCTAAGATGTGATTTGTAATCTACCAAAAACCGCGAAGTTGGATGGGAGAAGCTCATGGAGGTGGAGCACCAAGCCTCCTGCTCTGGTGGCTGGGCCCCGCTGTTTTTTGGTACTGGCTCTGTCTTTTAAGAGCTAAAGATTTAAACCCTAAAAATACCTGAAAGAATTAGCATCATTTGGACTTTTCTCGCTTAACGATACAGGGCTGATGTAGAGCCCCATGAAAGAATCTGCCTTTTATGTGGTCTAGAAGTGGCTAAAATATATAATAAGGCTGATATTTTCAGAACTAATCTCACCCCCGATTCTTCAAAGTTGCCATCTCCTCAATTAGCAGCAAGAAACTCAGCAAGGCACAATCTAAACAAGGAAGGAGATGAAATGGTTTTTCATTTTTGCGCTGCAGGCAAATGTGCGCTATGGTTTGATCGATCCCCTTTTGTGCTGTTCCCGGGTTCTGTCATATGATGTTCCTTGGCTGTGCTGCATTGCTGCCTTTTGCGCTGCGCTTGTGCAGTAGGTTGAGGGCAGGCACTGATCCACAGACGCCACCTCAGCGGCTTAAACCCCAGGGACAAATCTAACAATTTCAGCCACCGATTTTCGGCGGGCAAGTTTCACAACAGAGGCAGGTACAGTTGACAGTCCATAGGAAGAAAGAGAGCATTCTCTTTCGCAGTCTCTGTGTAAAGATGCTCGGTAGGCATTGGGGTGCAACCATCCCTTCAGACCTACATTCTCGGAGCTGCCCTTCCTTAGGAAGAAGTAGCAATAGCGGATGTAATTCTGATTTCATAATATTATACTGGTTTATGGAACTGTGTGCTACAGTAATGCTATGGTAGTACAGAACAAAGGAATTTTGTGATCTTTAGTGTTTCAATGTATTTACACGTGTTTTTAAAAAATCCTGGAGACTTCACCACACTTTGGCACGTTAGTTTCACAGTTTCCTCCCCCACCCCCGCGCATAAGAGATACAGAATTAAACAAATATATATTTGCCACACACACCTTAGTCTCACATGAGGTCACTGAAAATTAATATATCACGTTTCCATTGGACTAGGGGACTTAGTGCTTCAGGTCTATTTTGCAGTGGAGGGACAGTAGAAGGCCCGTGTTAAAACTGAAAGTGCCTTCTGAACAGTTCACAAAATGTGAATGTTCCAGGTTGCAGCCTGTGTGTGAGGGGAAGTATCCGTTTACAATAGCTCAGACACCTTTATCGTCATATTAAATTTCACCTTTTCCTAGATTGATTTTTTTCCTAGACGCTCTCAGTCTATGAAGTGGTGTATCTGTATCCTCAGCCTCAGATGTGAAAATCGCCCTTGGAAGCAGCAGTGGGGAGAGGGAAGCTCCTGGGCAGTGTGTGGAGGGTACCCTTTTCTGGGGGAGAGACAAAAAAGAAACCCCTGCTCGGAGAAAGAAAACTCCAGCCCTAAACTTAATTCTGGTTAATTTGATGTTGGTTTTGTCAAATTTACTAAGGTGTAAAATAAAAATGATAAGTTTTCCACAAACTTGCCTAACCCTATTTTTAAGGTATTTTTAAAAACCTGAAAGTAACATATTACCATTTCTGAAGCTAGGGAGCTGTTAAGGACATTTGACAAAATCTTTCATCTATTTTATTTAACTTACGATATAATTATAGATATATGTTATTTTCACCTTATAGTGTGTGGGGAGTTGCTTTTGGTGTTTGGATATTTTTTTACCAAGGTACCTTGACATTTCTGAATTATTATCGATCCAAGTGCAAGTGCTTGCAGGGAATCAAAGGTGTTTTAAAACTCACCTTCTCAGTTAATACTTATGGGCAGAGAATGAGAGAATGGTATAAAAGACTCCATTTCTGCTCAGATGTTCTGAGATAGCAAGTGTATGAACAATGACCAGACTCACTTTACAGTTAGCCAAGTTGACTGTGGAGCCCCAACCCTGGTGTTTTAGGACAGCAGTACAATTGGGAAAGGAGGCAATCTGAGCAGGTTCTGAAAGGCACCTCACAAGCCTTCTAGATGGTTTCCAATTTAATTGCATACATGACAACTTCTGGAAGAGTAGGTGCTTTCCCCATAAGCTAACTCTTAAGGAAGAACAGCAGACAACCCAACTTCACCTAGGCAAATAGAATTCTGCTAAGGACACGCCAAATGTGGCTTGTGCCCTGTATGTACATCCCATTGACCGCTGTCAGTGCCTTCACATACATGATTAGAAACACATTACAGTTTTCTTTCAGTTTGTTAGTAAATGATATTACATTGTATACAAGAACATATATTCTCACACCAATGTTAAAATAGCTAAGTAGCTTGTTACTAAACTTAAATAATCTTTCCACTAAGTGACATCACAGAGACCTTTCCTGTACACTATGTGTAGCTGTAACTTCTTTTAAACTGTTGCATAATGTTCCATATTCTATTCAGTCATACCACATGAGCAATTTACTCCAGATTTCATTATTATTAATTTCTTTATATCCTTGTATATGTCTCTTCCTATTCATGCTTAAGCATTATTTCTAGAAACAGTTACATGGCAGTAGGATTGCTAGATTGAAGGAAATATGTTTCTTATTATAAACTGATCCACATTCTCAATTTTTCTCTTAGTATGAGTCTCTGTCCTCCCCTACCTCGTCCCACTCCGATGATGCACACACATTCCTGAGACCTCCTTTCCTTGTAAAATATGCAGTATTTCTAGTTCAGTGTTTGTGGTCTGCCTGGAGAGAGACTGAAAAGTCTCACTGGTTGGGTTTTTTTTTTTTTTTTTTTTTTTTTTTTACTTTCTTAGTCTATTATTATTGTTAATAGAAGTGTTTTGACTATTTGTGGCTCAATCTGGCTTTGAACTCGTGAGACTCCTCCTTCTTTGATCTCCTTAGTGCTAAAATTACAGACAGGCAGCACTGTAGCTGGATGAGCTCTCTAACTTTTTAAAGCAAATTAAATTTGCATATGCTTTTAGGTGACTAATTGATTTAGAAAGCATGTGTCTGTGGATGGATGGATGGATGGATGGATGGATGG